>CM055746.1:14978979-14981479 GCA_029465975.1 Dallia pectoralis | reverse complement strand
TCTTTTCTTTGACTCCCATTATCTATCTCTCTCTCTCTTTTCTCTGACTCCCATTATCTATCTCTCTCTCTCTCTCTTCTCTGACTCCCATTATCTATCTCTCTCTCTCTCTTTTCTCTGACTCCCATTATCTATCTCTCTCTCTCTTTTCTCTGACACCCATTATCTATCTCTCTCTCTCTCTCTTTTCTCTGACTCCCATTATCTATCTCTCTCTCTCTTTTCTCTGACTCCATTATCTATCTCTCTCTTTCTCACTCTTAGTCCCTTTTTCTTTTTCAGTCTATCCCTCTTTAACTGATTCACTAACACTCTCTCCAATTCTTTCTGCTGTCCTCTTAGAGCTTTTGTTTATCACATACTGTATAGTAGTATGTGTATTAGCCACACACACACACACACACACACACACACACACACACACGCACACACACACACACACACACACGCACACACACACACACACCACCAGCACCACACGCAAACACATGCAAACATACAAACATGATCATGATTTTCTACCCTTGTGGGGACCAATACCAAAGGAATCACACAGACACACAGTCAAACACACACACACATCTCATTATTCATCTAAATTCTTCACATCTGTTAGTCACTGTGGGCAAGGTTGACCTAATCAGTCCTCATCAATTCTAAGGAAGATTTACACTCAATCTTGTCCTACTCATCATTTGTCCTTGTGTGTGAGTGTGGTAGAAGTGTGTGTGAGTGTGTGTGTGCAATTAGTGACAACGATGCATGTGTGGCAGGATATTATCCAGTATGCCCTTGGAGATGAATATGGTCTAACACACACACGCACACACATGCACATGTACACACACACACACACACAGAGATTCACACACACACACACACATACACGCACTCATGCAAACATACACACACTCATTCGCCAAAAGAATCACACACACACAAACACAATCACCCATAAAATCACATAAACACTCGCAATCACACATAAAGTCACACACAAACAATGTAATTTTACTACATAAAATCTGACATTCATGAACACACATAATATCACACTCACAAAGGCACACAAGGTAATCATTCTTAATCAGTTTGATTATTAATGCACTAACTCAGTGAACGGCCTGGATTAAAGTATCCCAGTGGGATTGATAAAAACCCACACACAAACACAAACAAACACGAAAGTAATTTTCCTTAGAAGCTCAGACAACGTATTAGTTGCAGGCAGAATAATTATAAGACAAAGTAATTAGAATAAGAGATCTTCTGAGAGGAGGCCTGTGCACCTGAGATTTACATATGTATATATTATATAACGTTGTAATACCAGGTGCTTTGAATTCTGATTGCTAATTACCAGGTAGCTGTGCTGTTTCCCCTGGTATGACATATCACGTTTTCTGCTCCAGTTGTGTTTAATGATCGAGGCATTCTTCATAATAAACGCAATCAGGAAAATGTCCAGAACGAGGTTAATCGTTCCATTGCTTTAGTGTTTCATGATTTAGATTGAGTTAGACATTAAACTCTCTAAACCCCCAGAAAATGGAAAGTAAATTATATATATTTTTAAACATCAGTATTAGCTATTAAGTTTACAACACAGAGCTGCGCCTCATCAGAGACGCGCAGGTCAGGAGTTACGTTGGACAAGTTATCGCGTTAACGGACAACGCGACTATAATGTCAACGAGGGAAATTACCTTTAAATGTCATGATGAGGCAGTTGCACGGATATATGGCGCACTTTAGATGTAAACAAGGAATATATCTTTGTCAGACAACTCACCGGCCACGTAAATGCCAGTAAATGTAAAATGCTGACATTTTGGTCACCTGGAAACTTGGAGATGTTCTGTGTGTCTGATGGATGCCCTTTCACATGAATATGTGTCTGCTAATTGCTTTGTATATACAGTTTATATACAAAAATATATACTAAATGAGATGTGATTGTTATGAGAAAGAATGGAATATACAGCTTCATTATTATTAATTCAAATAATACCCTTTGTAAAGATAAAACCCAGGACAGAGCCACTACTCTAGGTAAACAGCACCACCTGGAGGCCAAACAGGGGAATACATAGTTGGTCAGATGTTGGTTGACAGACAGACACAAACAGACAAAGAAAACTCCGAGATACAGGGTTATATTTTAAATCATTTTATTCTCTGCTGCGGAAACAAAATAGCCTGGCTGTATATGTCACCCTGTTGTCTAGTTCAGCCTGGTCCCAGATCAGGATGCGTCATCTTACAAGTTTACACAACAGCTACTAGTGCATCCAATGACATGCTGGTCAGTTCAGCACAGCATTACCACAGAAATGAGGCCTCCTGTTGGATGGCAATTCTGATGAGCAGTTGTAGAGACAGCACAAGGATCTGGAAACCAGGCTAAATAGTCAGTCAGTTTAAGGTCCTCTATTATTGGATCCTTTCAGCTCTGTCTGGAGCCAGAACACATTTTCCCACAATACACTGTCCCCACTGA
>CM055746.1:14943979-14976479 GCA_029465975.1 Dallia pectoralis | reverse complement strand
GTGTGTGTGTGTGGTGTGTGTGTGGTGTGTGCACACTAACCTCAGAACCACATACTCTGTGTTGGGGTGAGGGACCATGCTCCGTAGGCTGTACTGGTAGATGTCCGTCTGTCTGTCCAGGGTTTCCAGAACCGTCTCCTGCAGTACATCTGTTTGCCAGAGGGGGCGCTGCCGTAGCAGCCGCTCCAACACCTCACCGGGAGGGGCACACACCTCAACACTGACCCGCCATCGTCGCAATGGGTTACCATCACCCACCTGACACACGGAGGGAGAGGGGGGAGGGGAGAGGGGGGAGAGGAGAGGGGGAGGAAGAGGGACAGAAGAGCAGAATAGGAGCAGGGAGAGAAGGAGGAGTAAGGAGATGGTGGTATTGACCAACCCACATGTACAGGAGATGGTGGTATTGACCAACCCACATGTACAGGAGATGGTGGTATTGACCAACCCACATGTACAGGAGATAGTGGTATTGACCAACCCACATGTACAGGAGATGGTGGTATTGACCAACCCACATGTACAGGAGATGGTGGTATTGACCAACCCACATGTACAGGAGATGGTGGTATTGACCAACCCACATGTACAGGAGATGGTGGTATTGACCAACCCACATGTACAGGAGATGGTGGTATTGACCAACCCACATGTACAGGAGATGGTGGTATTGACCAACCCACATGTACAGGAGATGGTGGTATTGACCAACCCACATGTACAGGAGATGGTGGTATTGACCAACCCACATGTACAGGAGATAGTGGTATTGACCAACCCACATGTACAGGAGATAGTGGTATTGACCAACCCACATGTACAGGAGATGGTGGTATTGACCAACCCACATGTACAGGAGATGGTGGTATTGACCAACCCACATGTACAGGAGATGGTGGTATTGACCAACCCACATGTACAGGAGATAGTGGTATTGACCAACCCACATGTACAGGAGATAGTGGTATTGACCAACCCACATGTACAGGAGATAGTGGTATTGACCAACCCACATGTACAGGAGATGGTGGTATTGACCAACCCACATGTACAGGAGATAGTGGTATTGACCAACCCACATGTACAGGAGATAGTGGTATTGACCAACCCACATGTACAGGAGATAGTGGTATTGACCAACCCACATGTACAGGAGATGGTGGTATTGACCAACCCACATGTACAGGAGATGGTGGTATTGACCAACCCACATGTACAGGAGATGGTGGTATTGACCAACCCACATGTACAGGAGATAGTGGTATTGACCAACCCACATGTACAGGAGATGGTGGTATTGACCAACCCACATGTACAGGAGATGGTGGTATTGACCAACCCACATGTACAGGAGATGGTGGTATTGACCAACCCACATGTACAGGTGTTATATGTGCAGTAATACATGCAGAACATATTAGAAGCACAGGCATCAAAATAATATAGATCAATTCATCTGTATTGGCACGTGTGTATAATCCTGACTGTCATTTGGTTTGGGTTAATAAATGGTTAATTAAGTTCTGACGGGCCTGATTGCACCTACTCACTGACACAGTATGCAGGACCTCCTGGTGAACGGGTTAATTGCACCTCCTCACTGACACAGTATGCAGGACCTCCTGATGAACGGGTTAAACCTGCGTTACACACCTTCTTACAGGCCAGTTCTGTGTGGTCCACGGTGGCCCGGGACACCCAGGATTTGGTCCGCTCCTTGGCCTCTTTCAGCAGACTCCGGACCAGCCCCTCAACGTGGGTGTGGTAGGAGCCTTCCTCCTCCTCTTCCTCGTCGTCCTCCTCCATCGCGTCGTCGTGCGATTTGAACAGCTCGTCCAGAGGGGGCGCTAACAGCTTGGTCTCCATATACGTGTTATGGGACTGGTTCACCATCTCCTCTGGGATCTGTATGAGACCCAGTGTCAGCTTCATTATTAACAGAAGAGCTCATCTGATTGGTCAAAAGAGCTAATATGATGTGGTCAAAGAGCCAATCAGCTTGGGTCAAAGCTCCAATCAGCAAATGGATTGGATAATTAGGATCTTAAACTGACAGAGCACCGCCTTTGACTTCTACGGGTAATTTATGCGTGAGCTGACATCCACAGTGTTTACCCAAATTGCCAGCTGGACAAAAGTCAGAGGAGTAACCTTTAAATGTCAGCACAGTTAGTCTGACTCCTGGCTTTAATTAAATGCTCCTGAAGGAGGTGTCTCAGGGAGGCGCGCCCTGATGTTCCTCACCTCAAACAGCCGTTGACACTCAGTGATCATGTGAGACAGACCCTGGGTGGCCGCGAGGTTCTCACTCAGGTCCTTCTGGTCGGGTCGGCCCGTAGTGTACTTCTTCTGGATGGACCTACCGAAAGAGGAGAGCAACCGGGATGGGAACAGGCTGTGGTTCTGTGGTTCTGGGTGGCAAACTACCCATGAGAAGAAATAAGACAGTCCTCATGAAGATAGTAGAACCGGAAAATGGAACCTCTTTCGGACATTAAGCCAATCCCAATCAAGATTAAGATTACGTTTCCGGGTTTTTTAAAGTTTTAAACAATATATAACTCAATACAATGTTGTCGGTGGGGTTCTGTATTTTGTATTGGCTTGATTTTAGGTAAGGATTTATTGTGTTATGCTTTATTCAAAAGAAACAGAGGGAAATGATAGAACACATTTCTTTACTGAAATAACAATTTCAAGCAACAATATAGTGATATGTTCGCCGAAAGCAGTGGTCGAGTGTGTTGGTAAAACATAAGATGTGTGTGTGTGTGTGTGTATCTACCTGGGGGACAGGTTGTCGTTCTTCAAGATGTTGAGGTGAAACAAAGAGGGACCTAGACACACAGCAAGGTTCATGGGTGTCATCTGGTTCTCCTCCACACAGGAAGTGACATCACGCAGGAAGCAGAGTAGCGTCTGGAGCACTTCCCTGTTTTCATCTGACATCAGCAAGATGGCCGCCCTCACGGCCTGCAGCCTCTGCTCCTTAGGGACGTCTAGAGGGGGAGACGAAAGATCACTAATTGACCAGAACGTTCTTTCTCTAGATCACTAATTAACAAACTGATTCTTCTCTAGATCACCAACTAACCAGGAGATTATTCTCTAGATCACTAATTAACCAGCAGGTTCTTCTCTAGATCACCAATTAACCAGCTGTTCCTTCTCTAGATCTCTAATTGACCAGCTGTTCCTTTTCTAGATCACTAATTGACCAGCTGTTCCTTCTCTAGATCACTAATTGACCAGCTTTTCTTTCTCTAGATCACTAATTGACCAGCTGATTCTTCTCTAGATCCCTAATTGACCAGTGGTTCCTTCTCTAGATCACTAATTGACCAGCTGATTCTTCTCTAGATCCCTAATTGACCAGTGGTTCCTTCTCTAGATCACTAATTGACCAGCTGTTCCTTCTCTAGATCACTAATTGACCAGCTGTTCCTTCTCTAAATAACTAATTGACCAGTTGTTCCTTCTCTAGATCACTAATTGACCAGTAGTTCCTTCTCTAGATCACTGATTGTGTTCTTACACTGATATATATGTAGAAACGTGTCTCCCAGCTTGCTGGTGAGCAGCGGTTCCGGCAGATCTCTAAAGAACTGTTTCACCATGTCGGCCACGTCGTATGCTGATTGGTCCTCATAATTCACACTGTCAGGACTGGACTCACATTCCTGTCTCAGAGCCTGGATACGAGACTTCACCCCTGACTTACGAAACAGACCCACCTGAAGGAGATGGAGAGAGGGACAGGATGGAGGCATGAATTCAGAGAGGCAAAGGAATAGACAGTTAACAGAGCAGTGTGTGTGTGTACCTGGTTGAGGCTGTGTGTGTGTGTGGGTGTACCTGGACAAGGCTGTGTGTGTGTACCTAGACGAGGCAGTGTGTGTGTGTGTACCTGGACGAGGCAGTGTGTGTGTGTGTACCTGGTCGAGGCAGTGTGTGTGTGTGTACCTGGACGAGGCAGTGTGTTTGTGTGTACCTGGACGAGGCAGTGTGTGTGGGTGTACCTGGACGAGGCAGTGTGTGTGTGTGTGTGTGTACCTGGTCGAGGCAGTGTGTGTGTGTACCTGGACGAGGCAGTGTGTGTGTGTGTTTGGTCGAGGCAGTGTGTGTGTGTGTGTACCTGGTCAAGGCTGTATGTGTGTGTGTACCTGGTCGAGGCAGTGTGTGTGTGTGTGTGTATACCTGGTCTAGACAGTGTGTTCTGAGGTGGATCAGAGCCTGCTGTAGACATGGGGGTAGAGGATAGCCACAACGCTGGGTATGAACAATCAGGGGAACCCCAAACACACTCCTGTCTTTATAGTCAGGAACCTTTATACGCTTCATGAACTTAGGAACAGACCTGGGAGGCAGGGAGAGAGACATTAGTGTGTGTGTGTGTGTGTGTGAGTATATGTGTGTGTTTGTGTGTGAGTGAGAGAGAGTATATGTGTGTGTGTGTGTGTGAAAATGTGTGTTTGTGTGTGTGAGAGAATATGTGTGTGTTTGTGTGTGTGTGAGAGGATGAGTGTGTGTGTGTGTGTGTGTGTGTGTGTGAGTGAGTGAATGAGTGAGAGTATATGTGTGTGTCTGGATTCCTACCAGGTCCAGCCATGTTTGTTGGACATGGAGTATTTCTCCATGATGGCCGTGAGGCGAAGGAGGGAGAACTTCTGGAGCAGGCTAAGCTGGCCAGCTGATTGGCTACTGATCTGCAGCGAGGAGCCTGATTGGCTCAGATGATCAAATAGGCGGAAACTTTGCCACCACAGACTGGAGAGAAGGAAAGAGACAGAGAATGTGTGACCTGAGAGACTGACCAGAGACTGACCAGAGAGACTGATTAGATAGACTGAGTGAAGCCCTGGTTAACCCCTAAGTGACCGTGGTCTGGTGAGTGAAGCCCTGGTTAACCCCTAACTGACCGGTGGTCTGGTGAGTGAAGCCCTGGTTAACCCCTAACTGACCGTGCGTGGTCTGGTGAGTGAAGCCCTGGTTAACCCCTAACTGACCGTGGTCTGGTGAGTGAAGCCCTGGTTAACCCCTAACTGACCGTGGTCTGGTGAGTGAAGCCCCGGTTAACCCCTAACTGACCGTGGTCTGGTGAGTGAAGCCCCGGTTAACCCCTAACTGACCGTGGTCTGGTGAGTGAAGCCCAGGTTAACCTCTAACTGACCGTGGTCTGGTGAGTGAAGCCCCTACTCCAGAGTCTCTTCTCTCGTGGCTGGGCACCGCGGGGTCTGTGTCGTTGGTGAAGACCCCGTCTCCCTCCTCGTTACCGGGCGTGGTCTTCCCATCTCCCTCGCCCATCGCCCCGCCCTCGGGCAGGACGCTGCGACTCCAGTGGTCCACGATCTGCTGCAGACCACTGACGTGGGTGATGATGTCATCCAGGTGGGGGAACAGGGCGTGGTCCTGGTCCAGGAGGTCCCCCGTGGAAGCGTACAGGTGGGACTCGGGGACGTTGTCGTACACGCTGACCCGGCTGCCGCGCGGCGCTCCGGGGCACGGGGGCTTCTTGGACAACACTTTGCCCGACGAGGGCAGGCCCTGCCCGGGGTGGCGCGTGTAGGCAGGTGAGCTCTGGTTGTCGGTGGTCGGGGCCAGGCTCTCTATGGAAAGCGCTTTGGGGAAGGTGCCTGGTTTGTGGTCCTTGGGGATGTGGACTAGCAGGTCCTCGTACGAGCGGAAGTGGTTCCTGCTGAACGGGCTCTGCTGTGCCTCGGTCCTCCGGCCATGGGGGGAGCTAGAGGGCAGCTCCATATCTTCGAGATAGACACTTCCTCTCTTAGGCGGCGGCTTGGAAACCTTCTCCCTTACAATTGGACGAATTGAATTGGCACAGTTTGTCTTTGATTGTCCCTCGCTCTCTTGGGGAATCGGGGATGTGCTGTCTCCTGACTGGTGAAGAGAATGACGACTGCCCTTTAATTGGTTGATGGGGACACATTGGAGTGTTTGTAGCGCCTGTGGCTCCTCCCCTTGTAGGACTGGTTCCCCGATGACCAGCGCCGCCCTCCGAGTCTCCGACTTCCTCTTGGAGGACGGCCCCCACGTACGCATCATTTCCACGCGACGCATTATAGCCTTCGCCGGAATCCGCACAACCTGGCTGTTGTGGCTTCTTTTGATTGGCAGAGAGTTGTAGTGGGACATGTCCCTTGGCGGCTGGCAATAAAGATATAAACAAACAATGTGTCATGAAACATATTTAAACATAAGATTGAAAAACATGAGCTTGAAGAAAACATCAAATAGCTTTCAAAGCTCACAGAACAGAGACAAAAAAAAACAGCCATCCAAATGACAACCCATTCCCTACTGGCCATGGCTCTAAACCGGGCACCTCCTAGGGGATAAGGAGTCCTTTTAGAGGCAGACAGGAGGTCAGGCTGACCTGGTAGGGTCCAGCTAGAGATGCCATGGAGAAGGAGTCAGGCAATATGGCCCCCAGAGAGTCCTGACTGTGAAGGGAGGAGATGTCCGCCATCTCTGGCTCGCTGAGGTCCGTCAGGACACTCTCAGTGCTCACGGTGTTCCGCAGAAGCCCCTCCCCCTGGCAACCCTCAGGACCGCTCTCATTGGGCGAGTCCAGCAGGCAGTGCAGGTCCTGGAGGCGTGACCAGCGACGGCTGTTCCACTCAAAGGTCCACCTCTTACTGATGGCCAGAGGGTCATCTTCATCAGAGTCATCAGTCTGGAGAGGGAGAAGGAGGAGGGGTGAGAGGGGGAAGGGGGAGGGATGAGGGGGGGAGGGGGAAGGAGGGGGGAGAGGGAGAAGGAGGATGGGTGAGAGAGGGGAGAGGGGGAGGGATGAGGGGGAGGGGGAAGGAGGAGGGGGAAGGAGGAGGGTGAGAGGGGGAGAGGGTGAGGGGAGTGGTTAGAGGGAGAGGGAACAATATTGAAGAATATTTAAGAGACCAGAAGCACTCTACAAAATCACACATCATTTTCTAGGTGAATGATGCTTCACTCATAAAGAACCACAAGATGGCAGCACTGACTCTAGTTTGAAGAACCAACAGCATTAAAGCTCTGTCCGTACAGCAGTACCAGTGTAGTCCACATTACACTAAAAAACTACAACAGCCATCTACACCCAAATCGACTCATCAACAAGCTTTGACTAGTTTGATCAGGTGTGCCGTGGCGAGGGGCAAAGCAGCCGTTGAGCTGCCCTGTGAGTCACTGGACTGAGAATAAGAAACGATGCCTGAACAACAAATGCTGGGTGATTTGCACAGAGAGACAGAGAGAGAGAGACAGAGAGAGAGAGAAAGGGAGAGAGAGAGAGAGAGAGAGAGAGAGAGAGAGAGAGAGAGAGAGAGAGAGAGAGAGAGAGAGAGAGAGAGAGAGACTTACTTTTTTTCTCGGGAGGCTAACGTCAAATTTCATGGAGCAACACCTGTTCAGCGTGTTGAGACGTCTGGAACAAAAGACAAAGATACAGTCCTTCAATTGGAGAGAGAAAGAGAGAAGAGCAAGGGAGAGAGGAGCGAGGAAGAGAGGAGCAAGGGAGCGAGGAGAAAGGGAGTGAGAAGAAAGGGAGTGAGGAGAAATGGAGAAGGCGGGGTTCTCCCAACATGTGATGAGTCTGCAGTGATCTGTAGAGTTGTTCCTCTACTACGTTTGCTGAAAGCTCTGTATAAATGACTAAAGTCGGCAACAACAGAGCCATTTTCTGCTCTCTGTCTGTCACTATCGGCAACAACAGAGCCATTTTCTGCTCTCTGTCTGTCACTAACTTTATTTTCTTCTGTCACCTTTCTTCTTTCCTTTTATCGCATGCTCCCCACCTCCAGTGTTTCTTCCACTGTTCTTTGATGTGAAGGCTTCTCTTTCGTCTCTCCTGTCTGTCCCTCATCACAGAACAGCTACTAGAACTCATCTCAACAACCCCGTTTATGAAGGCCATACAGAGTAGTTTGGAGGAGTGGAGGGCAAAATAGTTTAGGATGGTTCTTCCCACATCTTCCTTAATAACTGACCCCCACGCCGAGTCATTAGAAAGGATAAGATTTCCCTCTCCAGATGGAGACAAAAATATATCTATAAACGGGAAAGAGAGAGCGAGAAAATGTATATAATGTCCCCTCCATGTCTACTGTCCAAAAGCGGCACCCCATTCCCTGATAATAACACCAGCTCTGGTAATAACCAGCGCACTACACAGTGGATAGGGTACTATTTGGGACTAGCCTGTAATAGCATGTGCCAGCTAACGACCTCTCCAAACGCCCAGCTAGCCAGTTAGCATGTCATTAATATAGAGTGAGACTAAACACAGAGTATCATGTCTCCCCTCCAGAACAACCCACAAGGGAGTAACTACAGAACCCACAGGGGAGAAACTACAGAACAACCCACAGGAGAGAAACTGTTGAACAACCCACAGGAGAGAAACAACAGAACAACCCAGAGGGGAGTAATTACAGAACCCACAGGAGAGAAACTGCAGAACAACCCACAGGGGAGTAACTACAGAACCCACAGGAGAGAAACTGCAGAACAACCCATAATCCCCTCTACATATTGTCATTGTGTATTGTGTGTGGGTGCATGTGTGTGTGTGTGCATGTGTGTGTGTGTGTGAGCATGTGTGTGTGCTTGCATGTGTGTGTGTGTGTGTGTATGTGTGTGTGTGTGCATGTGTGTGTGTATTATTTTACCGACAAAGGGGTTCCACCAGGTCTCTGTCCAAGAAGTCATGATCCCTTTTCACTGACGAGATATCTATAGGGAACAGAGAGTCTGAGAGGGGGAAAGAGAGAGAAGGGGGAGAGGAAGAGAGAAAAAGAGTGGGAGAGAGAGGAAAAGAGAGAGAAAGGGGAAGAGGGAAAAGAGAGGAAGAGAGAAAAAGAGTGACAGCAAAAACTGTAGTTACCGTATTTAACATAGTTACCGTAGTTACAGGTTATCAAAGTTACAGGTCAACGACATCCCTGACAAACTGTTACACTGGGAACACTCTGGCCCTGGGCAATACAGAAGGTTCTCTAGACATAAAGAGAGCGAGTCGGAAAGTGAATAAAAGACAGATAGGAGGGAACTACAGAGGATGTACATCCAGCGGCAGCAGAACCAGTTCAACCTGTCACTACGTTGGTGAACCTTTACACAGCCATCATCTAGTCCATCCTGAGCTCCTCCATCACTGTATGGTACACTGTGGCCACTGCCTAGGACCAGGTCAGACTGCAGCACATCATCCGCTTTCAGCTTTGCGGGTCATTGACAATCTCCCATCTCTACACGAGATACACACCGTCACACCTTCAGGACGCTGAGGCAGCAAATATCGAGACGGATCCCGCCCACCCTGGTTATGGACAGTTCAGAGCTCTCCCCTCTGGCAGAAGGTTGAGGTCTATCAGGACTTTAACCCCTCGCCACAAGAACCGTTCCTTCCCCACAGCAGTAGGTCTTAGGAACATGCACCCTAGAACCCAACTCACTATAGCCTGCACCCCACATTCCATTTCACTCTGACTGGAATTTTTTTGTAGTCTATTGTTCATATATGTTTAATACGTGTGCATAGATTATAGCAGTAGCGGGCCAAAAGAAACTCCTTGTTTGTTGTAAACTTACTTGGCAATAAAACTCTTTCTGATTCTGATTCTGAAAGTGAGAGAGACAA
Organism: Dallia pectoralis; assembly: GCA_029465975.1. NCBI lineage: Eukaryota > Metazoa > Chordata > Actinopteri > Esociformes > Umbridae > Dallia > Dallia pectoralis. The sequence goes on along the minus strand of CM055746.1, from coordinate 14,966,845 downwards.
AGAGAAAAAAGAGAGACATGGTGTGTGTGTGTGTGTGTGTGTGTGTGTGTGTGTGTGTGGTTGTGTGTGTGTTCCAGGCAGACAGAGAGAGCCTTTCCCATGACCCCCCTACTGAAGAGGACTGACATGATAGAAATAAACCCTGGGATGAACAGATAAAGGGAATGATGAACAGGAAGTGCCGGAAAGATGACAGCAAACAGAGGAAACAGATGAGTGAAGATATGTGAACGGTTAGAGGAGGAGATGTAGGATATAAAGGGAGGAGGTAGGAGTGGAGAGGTGCAGAGGAGAAAAGAGGAGAAGAAATAGGAGTGAAAAGGAGGACTGTCTAAAAGAGGAGAAATTAAGATGGAGGAGAGGGTCAGAGAAAAGAGAAGATGGGAGTGGAGAGAATTACAGGCAAAAAGAGGAGAAAATATGATGAAGGGGCGTGGTCAGAGAAAAGAAAAGAGGAGATTCTGGGACTTCTTCGGCTGTCATTAACTACTCTAAAAGTAGGATTCTCTGTATTAAAGTGTGTGAGTGTTTACCTTCATATAGCTGGGCGTACTGTGGAAACCCTGCAGCCCTCAGCCAATCACAAGCCTCCTTGCCCTCGATCTCTGTAAGAGAGGTAAAAAAACGTCATGAATAAACACACCCACACGCTAGCACACACACACACACACGCTAGCAGACACACACACACACGCGCTAGCACACACACACGCTAGCAGACACACACACACACACACACACACGCTAGCACACACATGCTAGCAGACACACACACACACACACGCTAGCACACACATGCTAGCACACACACACGCTAGCAGACACACACACACGCTAGCAGACACACACACACAATGGCACAACTGGGGCAGTTATGTCAGCCGATATTATTAGCTTCAGCCAATGACAAATGTATTGACGAAAAAACACAGAGAAAGACTAGGGGAAAGAGAGAAAAGAGGACAAGCATATTCTGCACAGACACAGTCAGAACTGGGCTCACTCACACACACTGACACACACACACACACACTCACACACTCACACACACGACCACGGGAACACACACACTGACATACTCAGACACACACACTCACACACTAACACAAACTGACACACTCACACACACGCACCCTTACACACTGACACACCACACACACAGCCATATCCCATCCAGATGAGACTGTGGTTGGTTCCATTTATTTAACAACTTTTTCCACTGGCAAGTTAAATGCCCACGCAGCTAAACTGGCAGTCTCCTAGAGCTCCTGTATGTGTGTGTGTGTGTGTGTGTGTGTGTGTGTGTGTGTGCATGTGTGTGCGTGCGTGTTAATTCAACATTACTCTGGGCATTTTGCTGACATTAGATGATGATGATGAAAATCATGGCAGACTTTACTTTCACACACTATCACCAAGCACACACACACACACACACAAACACGCACACACACTCCCTTCATGCCCGCACGGTGTCCTCATGGGAACTCTGACCAATCAGCTGGCTACACAGCCCCATACACAGGTGTCCCAATGGGCACTCTGACCAATCAGCTGGCTACACAGCCCCATACACAGGTGTCCCAATGGGCACTCTGACCAATCAGCTGGCTACACAGTCCCATACACAGGTGTCCCAATGGGCACTCTGACCAATCAGCTGGCTACACAGCCCCATACACAGGTGTCCCAATGGGCACTCTGACCAATCAGCTGCTACACAGCCCCTACACAGGTGCCCCATGACCACAGCTGGTGTACAGGTGTCCCAATGGGCACTCTGACCAATCAGCTGGCTACACAGCCCCATACACAGGTGTCCCAATGGGCACTCTGACCAATCAGCTGGCTACACAGCCCCATACACAGGTGTCCCAATGGGCACTCTGACCAATCAGCTGGCTACACAGCCCCATACACAGGTGTCCCAATGGGCACTCTGACCAATCAGCTGGCTACACAGCCCCATACACAGGTGTCCCAATGGGCACTCTGACCAATCAGCTGGCTACACAGCCCCATACACAGCAGGAAGGCTATGCACTGTCCCTTCCTTACCCATCATTACTATGGTAACCTACACAACTGGTTGTAGTCATTACGCCGGTAATCCCTGTGTGTGGTTTCTCGTCACTATGGTAACCTCTATAGTATTTACAAACTAAGCTCAGATGTTTTCCGTCTCTTATGATCACCCTTGAGATGCTTCTAGAAGGTGACTATAAACCACCAGTGGTAAATTCAATAGATTGGACATGAATTAGAAAATCCCGCGTGTCTTCATAGAGTCACAGTGTACGTCACAGTGCACGTCACAGTGCACGTCACAGTGCACGTCACAGTGCACGTCACAGTGCACGTCACAGTGGACGTCACAGTGCACGTCACAGTGCACGTCACAGTGCACGTCACAGTGCACGTCACAGTGCACGTCATGAGCAAACACCCACACCTCAGAGAGACAATCTAGGGCAGCTGGGTAAAGAATCGTTGGGGAAGGGAAAGTCCTCATTGTGAAATAGAAGAAGCTTGAAACAAGAGCTGAGATGGGAGAACCTCTGCAGCCGTGAATTAGAAATGATATCAACACAACAGTCATAGAGAAAAGAGCAGAAACTCACTCAAAGTCTTCATAGTGTGGTCATGCTGTTACCGTTCAGATAGCTCCTCCACTCAGAGGAGGACACTCACGCCTCCAGCTCTCTGTGCTCTATCACTCCATCTCTCCGTGCTCTATCCCTCCATCTCTCTTCTGTTTCCTTTTCTCCCGATCGCTTCTGTTTCTTTGACTTGTGTCCTTCTTACTTCTTTTGCCCTTTTTTCTTTATACGGCTGCACTTTTCTTTACGGCGTCCTCTCTCTCTCTCTCTCTCTCTCTCTTCACTTTCTCCCTCTTTCTTCACTCTCCTGTGCCTCTCTGTCTTCTTCCACTTCCTCTGTCTGAACACCGATCACATTCACTTTCTTCCTCTGTCTTTACTTGAACATCAGTGCCATATGCTCACTCTCTGTCTCTACAGACCTGCAACATCTTCACTCCTCAGGAGTCGCCACTTCTCGCAGCTGTTGATGATAATGATGACGCTACAGCTTTGTCCAACCCACCACTCAGTCTCCCTCCTCCACCCAACCCACTTCACTAATCTGTCCTCCCTCTCTCCACTTTCATCTCCTCGACTGCAATGCCTTTCACTTTCCAGCTCCTTGGTATCAATCCACAACTCAGTCTCCTCCCATGTTTACCCCGGACACGCCCATGGTCCCGCCCAGAGCCACGGCTCCACCCACCTCACCATGTTTCTTGACATAAGTACTGCTCAGAGTCTAGCGTTAATTAAATAAACACTTAAATGTATTACTCTGATGTCAGTCCCAGTAGGGAGATACATACTGTATGATATCAGTCCCCTGGTAGGGAGATACATACTGTATGATAGCAGTCCCCTGGTAGGGAGAAACATACTGTACTGTGACATCTCTTAATGTATTTCATGTGAACTTTAAAGACATTAATGACCACATAATCAACATATAGTGTAACAATCCAGACATGTACACCTCTTATGTTATCAAGTAGCAGCTCACTCAGACAGGGTCTTTACCTCTGACATTCAATGCCCTATACAGTGACATGATTCAGGTCTGAAATAGTGTACTATATAGAGAATAGGATGCCATTTGGGACTCGACCTCAGAGGGCATTCTGGGTAAGACCATCAAAGTCAATGTTCCTGTTGACGTGTGATTGAAAGACTCAGACTCGTCAGCACTAACTTTAATTAAAACGACAGGGACCCTTGTCCTCCGCACACACGCACACGCACACGCACACGCACACGCACACACACACGCACACGCACACGCACACACACACACACACACACACACACACACACACACACACACACACACACACACACACACACACACACACACACACACACACACACACACACACAGCGGAAACACACACACATTGTATGGCTAATCCCATTGAGCCTGTGCCAGTCCTCCTCTGCATATCACAGCACTCTGTAATATAGTGTGCTGTGGAACAACGTGAAAACACACAGACAGAATAAGCCGGAAAAAGAGCCGGAGGTTGAGGTTTTGACGGACAGAGCCACAAGGGTAATTGGTTTTTACATCACAAAAAGTTCCCCAAAGTTCCTTAGAAGTAGAACCAATCAGACATTCCTTTCCTTTTCTTCTCCCCACCTGGACTGTCCACACCGGATCAATCCACACTCTACACGCTGAGGTCACTGCGCTGTTGCTCCATCACCATTTTCTGACATAATTTCCTGTGCCCGGCGGTTCCCAGGCAGAGCAAACAGGAAGTGCAATAATACAACTTTCTCCCTGGATTAACAACTAAATGTGAAACATGTGGCACAGGCTGTGGACTCCAGCGGGAGGTCAGGGCTGAACGTAGAGAGCTTTAGAGCTGGAGGGTTGGTTGAGGATCAGCTTAGTCATTTAGATCATACTTAATGAGATAATTTTACATTTATCTCATTTAGCCGAAGCTCTAACCCAGTGCTACTTAGAGTAGTAGCTACTTAGAGTAGCTTTACCAAACGCACCAACACACACACACACAGCACACACACAGCACACACATAATCACCATTCCAAAAAAAACGAATTCCCTCAGAGCTCTGAGACAGTCAAACTCCATCACATTAGGAGGAGTACTGTGTAAGCAAACAGAGCAGGCCAACCATGGAATGCTTCATAACACACACACACACACACACACACACATAAACATATAAAGCATATGGATATACACACACACACACAGCCTCTGGACTCTGGCCATATTCCCACACGCTAAAACACTTAGAGCTCTATCTACAGAGATTGTTGGGGGAGAGGAAAATTTGGGGAAGAACAAGAGAGGAAGACAGGGGAGGAATTAGCTCTCTATCCGCTTTTGTAAACTGTGAAACACACTTGAAACACACTTCTTATTGCCTCTGTTACAGTCAGTTTTCTTAAGTATTCTACATACTGTACATACTGTGTATTAGTTTCAGAGACATGTGATCCATAAATGTAGTTTTTATCTATTTTTTTACGTTTCATTTTTTATGTAGAGAGACAGACAGCTGACAATATATGGTGTGTGAGAGGGCGTGGAGAGAGACAGACAGCTGGCAATATATGGTGTGTGAGAGGGCGTGGAGAGAGACAGACAGCTGACAATATATGGTGTGTGAGAGGGCGTGGAGAGAGACAGACAGCTGACAATATATGGTGTGTGAGAGGGCGTGGAGAGAGACAGACAGCTGGCAATATATGGTGTGTGAGAGGGCGTGGAGAGAGACAGACAGCTGGCAATATATGGTGTGTGAGAGGGCGTGGAGAGAGACAGACAGCTGGCAATATATGGTGTGTGAGAGGGCGTGGGAGAGAGACAGACAGCTGACAATATATGGTGTGTGAGAGGGCGTGGAGAGAGACAGACAGCTGACAATATATGGTGTGTGAGAGCTGGCAATATATGGTGTGTGGAGAGAGACAGACAGCTGACAATATATGGTGTGTGTGAGAGCTGGCAATATATGGTGTGTGAGAGAGACAGACAGCTGACAATATATGGTGTGTGAGAGGGCGTGGAGAGAGACAGACAGCTGACAATATATGGTGTGTGAGAGGGCGTGGAGAGAGACAGACAGCTGACAATAATATAGAGGTGTGTGAGAGGGCGTGGAGAGAGACAGACAGCTGACAATATATGGTGTGTGAGAGGGCGTGGAGAGAGACAGACAGCTGGCAATATATGGTGTGTGAGAGGGCGTGGAGAGAGACAGACAGCTGGCAATATATGGTGTGTGAGAGGGCGTGGAGAGAGACAGACAGCTGGCAATGAGAGCTAGTGCACGACCAACAGGGGTACATCAACATCCTCCCACATCCCGTCCAGAGAATTGGAAACAATCCTTCACTCGTGTCAGAAAGAGCCCGACGGGTTGAAATTGAGCAATAGTGAACATTCCAGGGGTGAGAGACTCTCTGCGTGTGCTAGCATCTATGCTAACATCTATGCTAGCATTCATAAAGCCGTGGAGTGTTGAGATGTTACCGCCTGCTCCACCCAGCCAAACATCGCCATCTGCAGAGGAAAGGCGTGCACGAGCAAGCTACATATCTCTCACTCACACACACAAACACGCTCGAATAGAGAGGCGTGATTTGTACTTGGTTAACTATTTCTGTGGGGAATACAAAGATCACACGTTTATACTTCCTTCCACACAGACAAACACACATCCGTTCCTGTCTTTAATTTCCTCTGGTGCACCACAACGACCTTCCTCTTTGCCCTTGAAGCGTCACCCGGAACTATTGTGTTCGAATCCTTTGATGTTCCAGTGAATTGAGTCAACTTCACGTACGACGTTCAAGACTACGACACGATGCATGTTTTTACAGTATATGTTTTTGCTTAAATCACCAGCTAACAAACCAAACCCTGACCAAACTTAACTCCCCAACAGACAACAAAAGCCCTGTAACATCTCCATGACAGCGGTCAGACATGAAGAGCACTTCCTGTCAACATGGATCATGTGACAGGATGTTGAAGAAGCAGACATGGAACACTTGGCTGGGAAACCGCCATAACTATCTATTAGATGTAGACAGGCAGTTTGAGGAAAATGGCTTCATAACAGATCAATTAGTGGCAAAATATGTGAATGAGGCTGCATGAACACATCCTTAGAGTCCAAAACATTACCTCAACAAGTTCTCATTCCAGCTTAAGAACGACTCTGATAAAGTAACCGCTTCCTTTAAGAATAACTGTAGAAATAGAAGCTAACACTAGCATCACTACATAATACTAGACATGTCCGTACCAAATAGAAGGACGCTCACACTAGCATCACTACATAATACTAGACATGTCCGTACCAAATAGAAGGACGCTCACACTAGCATCACTACATAATACTAGACATGTCCGTACCAAATAGAAGGACGCTCACACTAGCATCACTACATAATACTAGACATGTCCGTACCAAATAGAAGGACGCTCACACTAGCATCACTACATAATACTAGACATGTCCGTACCAAATAGAAGGACGCTCACACTAGCATCACTACATAATACTAGACATGTCCGTACCAAATAGAAGGACGCTCACACTAGCATCACTACATAATACTAAACATGTCCGTACCAAATACAAGGACGCTCACACTAGCATCACTACATAATACTAAACATGTCCGTACCAAATAGAAGGACGCTCACACTAGCATCACTACATAATACTAAACATGTCCGTACCAAATACAAGGACGCTCACACTAGCATCATCACTAGACACAAATAGAAATACTAATCACATGTACTAAACATGTCCGTACCAAATACAAGGACGCTCACACTAGCATCATTACATAATACTAGACATGTCCGTACCAAATAGAAGGACGCTCACACTAGCATCACTACATAATACTAAACATGTCCGTACCAAATAGAAGGACGCTCACACTAGCACCATTACATATACTAGACATACTAGACATGCATCACTACATAATACTAAACATGTCCGTACCAAATAGAAGGACGCTCACACTAGCATCACTACATAATACTAGACATGTCCGTACCAAATAGAAGGACGCTCACACTAGCATCACTACATAATACTAAACATGTCCGTACCAAATAGAAGGACGCTCACACTAGCATCACTACATAATACTAGACATGTCCGTACCAAATAGAAGGACGCTCACACTAGCACAATTACATAATACTAGGCATGTCCGTACCAAACACACATACCAGTCTGGGCTAATACCTCCCTGACACCACAGCAGATTCACTAACCAAAGGACCCAGCCAGTAACACCTGCTACATAATATCACACCAGAACCACCTAACAAAAGACCCAGCCAATAACACCTGCTACATAATATCACACCAGAACCACCTACCAAAAGACCCAGCCAGTAACACCTGCTCCATAATATCACACCAGAACCACCTACCAAAAGACCCAGCCAGTAACACCTGCTACATAATATCACACCAGAACCACCAACCAAAGGACCCAGCCAGTAACACCTGCTCCATAATATCACACCAGAACCACCAACCAAAGGACCAAACTACATCATACCTGCTACATAACTAACACACCTACAGAATGAAGCATCCACTTACTAAAAACCGGCCATGGGAATAACAAGTTATTATGCATCGTAGGGCTGTCATAAGCAAGTTATTATGCATCGTAGGGCTGTCATAAGCAAGTTATTATGCATCGTAGGGCTGTCATAAGCAAGTTATTATGCATCGTATGGCTGTCATAAGCAAGTTATTATGCATCGTAGGGCTGTCATAAGCAAGTTATTATGCATCGTAGGGCTGTCATAAGCAAGTTATTATGCATCGTAGGGCTGTCATAAGCAAGTTATTATGCATCGTAGGGCTGTCATAAGCAAGTTATTATGCATCGTAGGGCTGTCATAAGCAAGTTATTATGCATCGTAGGGCTGTCATAAGCAAGTTATTATGCATCGTAGGGCTGTCATAAGCAAGTTATTATGCATCGTAGGGCTGTCATAAGCAAGTTATTATGCATCGTAGGGCTGTCATAAGCAAGTTATTATGCATCGTAGGGCTGTCATAAGCAAGTTATTATGCATCGTAGGGCTGTCATAAGCAAGTTATTATGCATCGTAGGGCTGTCATAAGCAAGTTATTATGCATCGTAGGGCTGTCATAAGCAAGTTATTATGCATCGTAGGGCTGTCATAAGCAAGAACCTCACCTTGATTGAGCCTGGTGAGCAGCTGATGACGAGCAAGGATACGCGTAAGACGCAGTGCTGAACATCTTCGAGAGGACTGTCCGAGCCTCAGGTAGATTTCCTGCCCGTCAGGGGTCATGACCTCTAAGCACGCCCTGTCACTCTCGCTAACATTAGCAATTTTACTCACCACAGTACTGTTTCTTTTCACCCTGTTAACAGACCCAATCTCCCTGTCTTCTTCACCCTCGTCTTCCAAATCTCTGTCATCTTCACCCTCGTCTTCAAGACCTCTGTCTTCTTCACCCTCGTCTTCCAAATCTCTGTCTTCATCACCCTCTCTTTCCATACCTCTGTCTTCTTCACCCTCATCTTCCAAATCTTTTTCCATATCCACAGCTTTATATCTCTCACTGTCTCTGTCTTCACCTGTGTGAATTACACCATGACTGTCTCCATTACTTTCACTGTCTCTGTCTTCACCTGTGTGAATTACACCATGACTGTCTCCATTACTTTCACTGTCTCTGTCCATCTCACTGTAACCGGCCACCCAGTCCCAACTAAAATCCACAGGCACGATCCCTCTGTCTCTACAAAGCAATACAACTAAATCTGAATAAAAACAGCACTCACAACAGCACGCAACGAATCCCACCTGCACGTATTTCTCTCCCTGTTAGTCTCTCTCTGATCCGTGCGTCTCACATGCTCCTCTGATTACCTGACTGTCCGTTAGATACTGAACTGACTGCATCACTCGGTTCTGCTTAACCAACCATCTCAGATAACCCCCACCCCTCCCCGCAGTCAGCACAGTGCCTCCCCCTTTCCGACTCTCTCTAGCTATCAATCTGTTGGTCAACCGATCAGCTCTTCTTAAACTCACAGGCTCACACCCAATCGTCAGGACATTCCTGAGACATTCCTGGACCTCATACTCTGCCACGCCTTCTCTGTGCCAACCCGTCCTGCCTGCCACGCCTTCTCTGTGCCAACCCGTTCATAATCCCAGTCAGCTTCTGCCAGTCACTCCGTGCCCGTTCAACTTCTGTCTCTCTCCGTCTCTTCTTCTGTCTCTCTCTGTTTCTACTTCTGTCTCTCTCCGTTTCTACTTCTGTCTCTCTCCCTTTTTACTTCTCTCTCCTTTTCTACCAATGTCTCGACCTTTTCATAGCTTTTGGTCTTTTCTTTTTTCTCTTCCCTTTCTCCACTCTCTGTATCTCGCTTGCTCTTGCAACATTCAGGCAAAACGTCAAACTACCTTACAATTTACTAGGCACATCCACACAGTTTCACTCTCACCGCACACACTGTCCCCATACACACACACACACACACACACACAACACACACACACACACTCCCCAGACACCCATTGTTACTAAATACACCAACACACTGTTCCTAGGTACGCCCACAGACAATAGCAGGAAAGATCTAGAAACTAACACCCAATAGCAAGAAAGATGTGGAAACTAACACCCAATAGCAAGAAATATGTGGAAACTAACACCCAATAGCAAGAAATATGTGGAAAGTAATATCCAATAGCAAGAAAGATGTGGAAACTAACACCCAATAGCAAGAAATATGTGGAAACTAATATCCAATAGCAAGAAAGATGTGGAAACTAACACCCAATAGCAAGAAATATGTGGAAACTAATATCCAATACCAAGAAAGATGTGGAAACTAACACCCAATAGCAAGAAAGATGTGGAAACTAATATCCAATAGCAAGAAAGATGTGGAAACTAATATCCAATAGCAAGAAATATGTGGAAACTAATATCCAATACCAGGAAAGATGTGGAAACTAACACCCAATAGCAAGAAAGATGTGGAAACTAATATCCAATAGCAAGAAAGATGTGGAAACTAATATCCAATAGCAAGAAAGATGTGGAAACTAATATCCAATAGCAAGAAAGATGTCAAAACAGGGACACACAGGTGTATGCAGGGTCATACAGGTTCATACAGGTTAATGCAGGGTCATACAGGGTCAGACAGGTTCAAACAGGTTCATACAGGTTAATGCAGGGTTATACAGGTTCATACAGCTTCATACAGGTTCATACAGGTTCATACAGGTTCATACAGGTTCATACAGGTTCATACAGGTTAATGCAGGGTTATACAGGTTCATACAGGTTCATACAGGTTAATGCAGGGTTATACAGGTTCATACAGGTTCATACAGGTTCATACAGCTTCATACAGGTTCATACAGGTTCATACAGGTTCATACAGGTTCAACATATAATTGAATAAGTGCAGAACAACCGTTTCCCCAAATCGGGAAATGTTTCACTTTTTAAGAAACTGTTTTAAATATAAGATCAATCAAAGATTGGGGGGAAGTGAAACAGATTCCCTGCTTACATTTGGAATTTGAATCCGGTAACAAATCTTATGGATCAGGAACGTAATATGATCATAATATAATACGTAATATGATCATAATATAATACGTAATATGATCATAATATAATACGTAATATGATCATAATATAATACGTAATATGATCATAATATAATACGTAATATGATCCATCCATATGTACCAGTCTGCATATTTCAATACATTAGTGATGCAATGTATTATCTGATTTGAGGTCAGTATACTAGTGAAGCGATGTATTATCTGATTTGGTAAAGTCTAGGCTGACTTTACCAAAAGTCTGTGCGTGTGACGAAAAGTGCATCAAAATCTACATAAATCAACACCAGGACTACCTTCAGGCATTCAACGAACATAAGAAATGCATTCATGGAAAGACTACAACATTGACTTATTACAGATATCTGCCCTCTAGTGGTGAAATACACATGTACAGCACATTATATTGAGAAGTATGTGTCTCTCTGTTTGTCTGATTGTCTGTCTCTCTGTGTGGGTGTCTGTCTGTCTGATTGTCTGGCAGCTCTCTGATAAGATGAAACTGGCATGGAACAGCTCTGTGATAGGATGAAACTGGCATGGAACAGCTCTCTGATAGGATGAAACTGGCATGAAGCAGCTCTCTGATAGGATGAAACTGGCATGAAGCAGCTCTCTGATAGGATGAAACTGGCATGAAGCAGCTCTCTGATAGGATGAAACTGGCATGGAACAGCTCTCTGATAGGATGAAACAGGCATGAAGCAGCTCTCTGATAGGATGAAACTGGCATGAAGCAGCTCTCTGATAGGATGAAACTGGCATGAAGCAGCTCTCTGATAGGATGAAACTGGCATGGAACAGCTCTCTGATAGGATGAAACTGGCATGAAGCAGCTCTCTGATAGGATGAAACTGGCATGAAGCAGCTCTCTGATAGGATGAAACTGGCATGAAGCAGCTCTCTGATAGGATGAAACTGGCATGAAGCAGCTCTCTGATAGGATGAAACTGGCATGAAGCAGCTCTCTGATAGGATGAAACTGGCATGAAGCAGCTCTCTGATAGGATGAAACAGGCATGAAGCAGCTCTCTGATAGGATGAAACTGGCATGAAGCAGCTCTCTGATAGGATGAAACTGGCATGAAGCAGCTCTCTGATAGGATGAAACAGGCAACCACAGACTGTAGGGGTTGTAATCTGGTTTCAAAGCTTCTACACACATAACTTTGAGGTTCTAAGGACTACCGTGAAAACATAGCGGTTCTGTTTTAATTTGAAGGTTCGACTCGCAGAAACCAACTCACGTTTTAATAAAAGTTCTGGTATTATCTTCCAATTTCACGGGTTCTACACATTTACTGTTGCTAAATCAAGGAAGCAATATTCAAAAACACACCCACCCACCCCCATCCATTTACCTAAAACCTCTGGATTACAACCCAATCCAGGCACTATAATCTACAGCCGTGTACAAACGATGGACACCGTGCAATCACAACAGTATCTTCAGGTCAATGCATTCCATTGGGTTTGTTAATGCAATAAACTTATGTAGTGATATAATCTACCGGTGTGCGTGCACACCATCATACGTGTGGGGTTTAGAAGGTCCGTATGAACTATGCACATTCACCGAAAAAACGACTTCCAAACAATCATCAATCAGCAGAGCACGTGAGAGAGACGGATGCATACAAGCTTTGCGCAGTAACGGTATCTCCATTCACCATATAGCGACAATCCCGCATGCTGAACTACAGAAGTTGGTGCATTGGTGAATGTGTCTCTAACAATATATGCACGAATGTACACAGCCTGTTGACAATACAGCCTGCATAAATATTAACGACACACACATGGGCTATAAATAAATATCTCCTGGCCTACTTAGCCTACAAATCCCCGTTATGAACCAGAAAAATACAGTTAACTGTAGAATAGTTGAGAGCACCCTTTATGCACAGCGTGTTGGGAATTGGCACAAGTAGTTTGTCCTGTCAAAGTCAAAGTATTTTATTGTCATGTGTACAGAATGACTTGCATCAAACTGCACAATGAAATTCTTATGACATGGCAAGCAACATCTACGTAGTTAGAAGAATAAAAAAAACTGAATTACAACAATATACAGAATATACATAGCTACAGAATATACAGAATGAAGTGAGAATATGGACAGTATGCAAACCTTAAAATGTAAATACTGCAATAAAGGTGATCTACTGCCAGTAGTGAATACATGGATAGTAAATCAGTGTTGCTGATTGGTACATTGACTGTACATTATAACAATGACCTTCCCAGGGAACAAACTCCGGTCCCCTGGACATTCTAGGTTATAAGTGTCACAGTTTAAATCCGAGTGCATGAAGGGTTAATCAATGACTGCATCAGATGTGTGTGTGTGTTTATGCATGTGCAGTGTGGATATTAGGGCCAGGGTTGGTTACGGCCATAGGGGTGCAGTATGAGGGGTACAGGGACTCCCAGCCAGTCTGACCTGCCAGGCGCCTCTCCCGGACATTCCTCCACAGCAGATCCCAGGCTTTGGATGTGGACTCCCGCAGCTGCTCGCTGATCGACCGGCGCAGCTGGAGCTTGGATGACTTCTGCCTCGTCGTCATTGCAAAGAGCGATACATTATAATTACGCGTTTTTTTTTAAATGATGGTTTCCACATAAATATGGCTAAATTAAAATCCGTTATTCCGTTTTATTCCCGTGCGGGGAGTTTAGTCGGGTACGCGCGGGCTCGCTGCCGCAATAGGCGACATTAGATATAGAGCACCTGGTACTCTGCGTCACCTTACTGCATCAAGAGAGAGTGGGAGAGAGAGACATGGAAATGGAGGAGAGGGAGAAGGAGAGGGAGAAGGAGAGAGATGGAGAGAGAGAGAGATTGAGGGAGGGAGAGAGTAGAGAGAAAGGGAGAGGGAGAACGCGCGAGCTACAGGGTAAGGAAAAAAAAATAGTTTCGTTTAAGGTCCGGTTTTAGTTTTGCATTGCATCAGGTCCACGTTACTTAAATTCCTCGCTGCCAGTGTGAAGTTGAATGTTTCAGGTCAGCCTGAATACATGCAGTCGATGTTCATCGCGTGGTGGCCCTCTGTGTGTGGGTCTGTGTGTGTGGGTCTGTGTGTGTGGGTCTGTGTGTGTGGGTCTGTGTGTGTGGGTCTGTGTGTGTGGCTCTGTGTGTGTGGGTCTGTGTGTGTGGCTCTGTGTGTGTGGGTCTGTGTGTGTGGGTCTGTGTGTGTGGCTCTGTGTGTGTGGGTCTGTGTGTGTGGGTCTGTGTGTGTGGGTCTGTGTGTGTGGCTCTGTGTGTGTGGCTCTGTGTGTGTGGGTCTGTGTGTGTGGCTCTGTGTGTGTGGGTCTGTGTGTGTGGGTCTGTGTGTGTGGCTCTGTGTGTGTGGGTCTGTGTGTGTGGGTCTGTGTGTGTGGCTCTGTGTGTGTGGGTCTGTGTGTGTGGGTCTGTGTGTGTCGACGCCAGATGTGAGTGAGGGGGTTTGACGCTGTCCTTAGGTTCTCACTCTGTTGCTTATGGCATGCAGGCAACTCATTCACAGCCGACCCCGTTTCCACCTCTCTCTCTCTCTATATATCTTTCTCCATCTCGGTTTCAACCTCTGTCTCTCCATCTGACAACAGCCTCTGTATGTAAGCTCTACGCGCGTGCACACCCTCACGCACACACAAACACAGTCTCGGCGAGTTTTGTCATTGGAAAATGCGTCAAATGATTTTAGTATCTGAATGCAATATTTGCGGCTATGTTTCCCTTGTTGTCTCGCCCACACATTTGGATAAATAACAAGATGGTCCTCACAGTGAGTCAGCAGTCAAAAGCCGAGGTTTTGACCACTCTGAACCACGAGATATAGATTCAAAATTTACCATTCAAGTTATCGATACTGCATATGCAACATTATTGTAAGATTAGGATAAATAACATTTATTAACAAACTGGATTTAAACAATTTGACACATGTCGGCTTTTCATCTGTTAGCCAGAGTTGAACTGAGTCAATGGGGGATTGTGAAGTGCTATTATAGATGGTGTAATATTATCGACCTGTGCAGTTTGACATCGTCACATCTGCGGGGCTCTGTTGACGACACACTTCCTGTGTGCCAAAGTGGCCGTCTCACTCTGACCGAACAGCCAGCTCACACAAACTCAGTGTGAGAGGTTTGTCTAACTCCCACCATGTAAGCTAGAGACAAATGTTACCCAGCACAAATAAATAGGGACTCAAATGCCTTGTTTTGGCCTGTGAATTTCGAACACTATGGGGGATTCATCAGACCAAAAAAACTATTTTTACCTCAGTAAAAACCCAGTCATTTCTTAGGTACACAGTGATGATATGCAATAACGAGACAAAGCATTATGACCGCTTGCCTAAAATGCTGTTGGTCCTGCCGCCGAAACAGTGCCTCTAGAAGAACCCTAAACTCTACAAGAGCCCTGAAGGTGTCCTGTGGTATCTGGCACCATGACATTAGTAAAGGAGTCCTGTGGTATCTGGCACCAAGATATTAGTGAAGGTGTCCTGTGGTATCTGGCACTGAGACATTAGTGAAGGTGTCCTGTGGTATCTGGTACCATGACATTAGTAAAGGTGTCCTGTGGTATCTGGCACCAAGAAATTAGTGAAGGTGTCCTGTGGTATCTGGCACCAGACATTACTGAAGGTGTCCTGTGATATCTGGCACCAAGATATTAGTGAAGGTGGCCTGTGGTATCTGGCACCATGACATTAGTGAAGATGTCCTGTGGTATCTGGCACCAAGACATTTGTGAAGGTGTCATGTGGTATCTGGCACCAAGATATTAGTGAAGGTGGCCTGTGGTATCTGGCACCAAGATATTAGCAGTCAGGTCCGAAGTTACGAAGTAGAGCTGGTTTATATGTTCTGTTTCGTGTGGATGAGGTCCCTAAACCTGGTTTATATGTTCTGTTTCTTGTGGATGAGGTCCCTAAACCTGGTTTATATGTTCTGTTTCGTGTGGATGAGGTCCCTAAACCTGGTTCATATTTTCTGTTTCGTGTGGATGAGGTCCCTAAACATGGTTCATATGTTCTGTTTCTTGTGGATGAGGTCCCTAAACCTGGTTCATATGCTCTGTTTCGTGTGGATGAGGTCCCTAAACATGGTTCATATGTTCTGTTTCTTGTGGATGAGGTCCCTAAACCTGGTTCATATGCTCTGTTTCGTGTGGATGAGGTCCCTAAACCTGGTTCATATGTTCTGTTCTGTGTGGATGAGGTCCCTAAACATGGTTCATATGTTCTGTTTCTTGTGGATGAGGTCCCTAAACCTGGTTCATATGTTCTGTTTCGTGTGGATGAGGTCCCTAAACCTGGTTTATATGTTCTGTTTTGTGTGGATGAGGTCCTTGAACAGGAATGTGTGAGAGATGAGACCCAGGAGAAAGACTCCCAGACACATCAGCTGCCGTCTGACCTTCCACTTACAACCCCCCACCCACACACACACACCCAACTCTCGCTCAAATCGCACATGCATTTTTGTGTGTGTGTGTGTTTGTTTGTTTGTGCATGCATTTGTATGTGTGTGTGTGTGTGTGTTTGTTTGTTTGTGCATGTATTTGTGTGTGTGTGTGTTTGTTTGTTTGTTTCTGCATGTATTTGTGCATATGAAAAGAGTAACACAGGGGCTAGCTTTGACAATTTACTGTAGATGTTGGTAAGGAGAGGGGAGGCAAGGAGAGAGGAGGCAAGGAAAGAGGAGAGGAGAGGGGAGAGGAGAGGAGAGGGGAGAGGGGGGAGGCAAGGAGAGAGGAGAGGGAGAAGAGGGGAGAGAAGAGAGGAGAGAGGAGAGGTAAGTGGAGAATAAGAAAAAAGAGGAATGAGACACACACACACACACACACACACACACACACACACACACACACACACACACACACACACACACACACACACACACACACACACACACACACACACACACACACACACACACACACACACACACACACACACACACACACACACACATACACACACACACACACACACACACACACACACACATGTACACACACACACACACACACATGTACACACACACACACACATGTACACACACACACACATGTACACACACACACACACACACACACGCACACACACACACATGTACACACACACACATGTACACACACACGCACACACGCACACACGCACACACGCACACACGCACACACACACACACGCACACACGCACACACGCACACAAACGCACACACACGTACACACACACACTCGTACACACACGCACACACGCACACACGCACACACGCGCACACACGCACACACGCACACACACACGTACACACACACACACGTACACACACACACACGTACACACACACACACCAATAATAGTCATCTTATATCCACAGTCAGGATACCATAATGGTGTAACATAAACCCCTGAGGAATCGAGCACAGTCTGAAACCGTTACACACACACACATGTACACACACACACACACACACACACACACATAATACTTCATGACCCCAGGGCCTTTGTGTAAATGTGTCCATGCGTGAAGAAAGATTAGGGCACTTAACACTTTACACATGAACACTTTACCAGCCTAATGACATTTAAGACAAGCACCAACACTGGTACCACTCAGGAAAACAAGCAGAACTGGTACCACTCAGGAAAACAAGCAGAACTGGTACCACTCAGGAAAACAAGCAGAACTGGTACCACTCAGGAGAACAAGCAGAACTGGTACCACTCAGGAGAACAAGCAGAACTGGTACCACTCAGGAAAACAAGCAGAACTGGTACCACTCAGGAAAACAAGCAGAGCTGGTACCACTCAGGAGAACAAGCAGAACTGGTACCACTCAGGAAAACAAGCAGAGCTGGTACCACTCAGGAGAACAAGCAGAACTGGTACCAATCTATATGTTAATAATTCTCTATATGTTAATAACCCACATCTGTGCCTGTTGACCATCACAAGGTCAAAGGTCAAGCTACTCTTAGCAACAGCCAATAAAAACACATGACGACAATATCAGCCAACCATAGGAGTCGCTGGCCATGGTCCCAACAAACACTTCCTAATCCATGTTTCAGACCAAACATATACAATTTGGTGTTTGTGTGTTTGTTTGTGTGTGTGTGTGTGTGTGTAGACCAAACAAACAGCCAAGCAGGGATGTGCACCAGGAGTGGAATGTTTACAGATCCCCGGATTCTGAAGGATTATCCTAAAACGCCATGACGATGGGAATTGTGCGCTCATGTTCAGGTGGATAGGCTTGTGTGCCAGTCTCACGTGGCACACTTCTCCCTTTATTTAGCGCACTTAAACCACTGCTCTGATCACAAAGTAGTGCGCCGCGTACAGAGTAGGCTGCCATTTGTGACTCAGAGTGTGTTCTCCTAGGAGCTGTTTCTGCTGGTAGCAGTACGGCCGACCGGAGGAGGTGAAGGAGTTCAGGTCGATGTGTAAACCAGTCATCAGAGAGAGGGAACGAGTTAGAACAATTCAGACTGTCTGCAGAGACTCCATCTTTCCGTCTCTCTCTACCTCCTCTCACTCTCCCTCGCTCGCTCTCTCTCTCTCTTCTCTTCTCCTTCGTTTTCTCCCCTAACTTTACCTTCCTTTCCCGCTCTCTCGTTCTCCCGCTCGTATCATTTCCCTCTTACTCAACCATTTCTCCCTCTCCTCTTTCTTTTCCTCTCTCCACCACACTTTCTATATTCAGCATCATTCCGTCATTCGGAACCAGTCTGCTCCCAGAATTCCCCTGACTCTAGCTCCTAAAGGATCAGTTCACTTATTTATGAATCACAGAGTTATTAAATTGCTAACATGCATTTGTCCAGTCACATTGTGAAAGCTCTTCACACAGTTAGTGAAACAGAAGGGTGTGTGGGACATACAGGGAATGTTTGTTTATTATCGCTTTCACACAAAATACATTCAATGACCACATTCTCCAAAATTCCATTCTTCATTCAACCACCTGCAAAACTATATAAACTGTAAGAGAGTCATTCCACGAAACCGGTACGATTTGAGTCCCTCTGACCTTTTGAAGTGTATTTTATCTATTGGGTCACCAAATTTCTATTTTTAAAAGTTTTTTTGTATCAATTGAAATGTCCCCTTTAATAAAGTTTGAAAACATCACATACATTTTATCTTTATATTAGAAATTATTTTTGTTTTTTTCAGTTGACACCACCTATTTTGTCATGTCCCTCGTGGCCTTCTATGAAAGTGTACTTGGGATATGAACAATAAAATAAAAAAAAGTCCATAAATTTTGCCATTCCCAGAAATATATATCTGTGCTTATTTGCTGTAAATGTTTATTTCTAAGTAATTTCATTAATATTCATTAAATCACATTATTTAGTCCTGTCCCTGAGTAACCCCTCAACCCCGTTACGCACATCATTCTCCCCCCATAAAAATAACGAACTGATCCTTATGTGGCATCAATAACTGGAAATTACATAATTTAAGTCTTCTGAACAACATTGCATGTAGACACAGGCAAGTTACCACCATCTATTATCATTATAACTTTATATATTGTGATATTGTGGTTGTCAAGCTCAACGACTCAACCCTGTTACGTCAAATAAATATAGAAAACTATTACTTGTGAAAAATATCTTTGTTATTTCAACAATATACACATTTTCTTAAAATCATGCATGCCATGTGCTCTCCTGTTATTCACTACATCTAGAGCAGTGGCCATTTTGAGCAAAAAATCACAACCCCGTCACACTCAACCCCGTTACTTCTTTGATCATAACGGGGTTGTGAGATTGTGATGGGGTTGTGTTTTTGACTCTTTGGTTCTGAAATTATCCAGTAATTTAAATTAATTAATATATTACTGCCTAGATTTTCACACCTCAGTGTTAAGTCAATTGCTCTGAAATTATTTTTGATTTAATGATACCAATTTAAACATCTACAGACATCTATGAGTCTGTGATGGCACCGACAACAGCGGTAGAAAGGCCCTCCAGCAATATGGCAACCCTTCAATCCAGTGCTGGATTACACTGACATTTTATAATCATATTCAAAGAGCTCATATATTGTCCATAACGGGGTTGAAGACTCATAGTGCCTTATCTTAAAATAATAAATAGGGATTTGATGCCTGAGATGGGAAAATATGTTTTTCTGGAAGTTGAATATGTCATAGATGTTGTGGCGTGTTCAGAAAAGTAATATATATAGGTCAAAAATCTAAAAATGTTTGAGTCCAAATCGTACCGGTTTCGTGGAATGACTCTTGAGTTAAAACAGACAGGCAGGCTTAAGTGATGTCTAATTTACATTGGATTGTAAATAATCCATCCAGAGTGGGACGATCTAGCATATCTACATTTCATTCAACCACGACTTAAATACAGAATGCCAAAGTTGGGAGGAAAATATACCACACTACCTGAATCTTCAAAACCATTCCACTATCTGGAACAACGACTACATACAATTAGAATAGTATTATAAAAAAGAGGAAATTAGACTAGTGATTGACAAAGCTTTGGTCAAATTCTGGTCATAAACAGCAGCAACAATTAGAGGAAAATAACTCTTCACATTGTCAATGAATCAACAGTGTCTAAACTGAATCAACACTGAATGAAAGTGTCTACACTGAATCAACACTGAATCAACAGTGTCTAAACTGAATCAATGGTGTCTCAACTGAATCAACACTGAATAAAAGTGTCTACACTGAATCAACAGTGTCTACACTGAATCAACACTGAATGAAAGTGTCTACACTAAATCAACACTGAATCAACAGTGTCTAAACTGAATCAACACTGAATAAACAATAGAAATGTTAAATTGACAATTCATCGCTGGTTTAAACTGGCCAATGAGCTGTGTGCTTCCAAACAATCCAGAACATTCCTACACTGCACCAACAACCCCATGCATAAATTAAACGTAGGTAAATCTAAACACAAAATTAGGTAGATCTGAACACAAAATCAGAACCAAATTTTCTGCCTCCACGGACATGTCAGTCGTTACTAAATAACAGCAGATCGTCAGTAATATGAATTGAAAGACGTCACAAAAAAGCAAATGGCTGCACGACCAGGCTCTACTGACCGGCGGTTAATGTTGCTGAGGAAGTTCGATGAAGACAACTACAACTCTAACAACTGATCTGGCAAACGATGGCAAACCCCGCTGGACGTTTGGAAAACTGCCAGGGGAGGGCTCACCGCTTTAGCATGTTTAACATACTTGACGTGGTTCTCTAATCCGTTCTTGACACGCTGCTGGGTGTTCTGGGAAGCTGAATAAAGATACATTGCTATGGGCTCCATGTCAGACGTGACAACAGTGGGGTTAGCGAAATAGGTTGTCAACGTGATTCACAATGTCATGTTTATTGGTAGAGGAGGTCAAAGATGTCATTGGTGAACATCACAGCTCTACGTATTGTAAGAATAGCTTATTTTATTTCTATACTGCTAGTTTCAGCCACTGTCTGAACACATCGTTTAGTATCTAGGACAGCTGTTTTGGACGACCGTTTAGAAACGGAAACATGACTGCTTTCGACACATACCAACAAGTTGTCATGTTGTCATGTTTCCATGTTTCCATGTTTCCATTTTGTCATGTTTCCATGTTGTCATGTTTCCAAGTTGTCATGTTGTCATGTTTCCATGTTGTCATGTTTCCATGTTTCCATGTTGTCATGTTGTCATGTTTCCATGTTTCCATGTTTCCATGTTTCCATGTTGTGTTGAGAAACCATAAGCTGTTTCATCATGTGATGAATGAATGTTGACGTTTCACTCTGTGGTTCTGATGGTGAAACCACAGTGGTGAAGAACATTATAACTACTTCCTGGACATCCAGTTTTACTCCTGACGAACTGTGTGGGTGGGCTTATGGTCTAGCGTTTTTGGGCTGTGTGCGTGTGTGTGTGTGTGTGTGCATGTGCATGTGTGCTTGTGCATGTGTGCGTGTGCATGTGTGCGTGTGTGTGTGCGTGGGCACAGCCAGAGTCTGCCCGTAACCGCACACTCGTATATACAAAATGCAAGAGCAACATTTGGGGAAGGAAGCGATATTTGTCCCAGTAGGGTTACTCTGGAGAGATGCTTATTTTAACTAGCAGACATGGCTAGTGGAGCTGGGGCCGGTTCAAAAGGCCATGGCATTGCACAAAGCCCTAGAGCGTGTCCAGAATGGCACCCTATCCCCATAGACGCTGCTCTAAGAAGTGTACTATGTAGGGAATAGGGAGACAATTTGGCACATGCAAGAAAATGACATCTATGTCGGTATTTTGTCTCGTGGTCTCTGCTGTTTTCTCCAGAACCATTAGCTATTGGAGGAGGAGTTGGTATCTCAGTAGTAGAGTGCATGCTCTGTATGTATGATGTCCTGGTTTCCTATTGGAGGAGTTGGTATCTCAGTGGTAGAGTGCATACTCTGTATGTATGATGTCCTGGGTTCCTATTGGAGGAGTTGGTATCTCAGTGGTAGAGTGCATGCTCTGTATGTATGATGTCCTGGGTTCCTATTGGAGGAGTTGGTATCTCAGTGGTAGAGTGCATGCTCTGTATGTATGATGTCCTGGGTTCAATCCCCAGCTTCTCTCCAGGTCGCCGTAGCAAATGA
>CM055746.1:14843979-14938979 GCA_029465975.1 Dallia pectoralis | reverse complement strand
ACGTAACCAGAGACGTTCCCTATCAGGGAACTTCGAGCTGCGTGAAAACGCTATGGGAACGCCACTACCCACTTCGCCATACGAGCAAGTGTCCGCCATGTGAAGTCAGAGCGCACATTCGGACGAAAGCACCTGCGCCCCTGGCGTGGAGCTAAAGTCAAGCTGGTAAAATCTCACGAACGTGTGCGGTGAGGACCAGCCTGCCGCAACACAGACGTCATGTAGAGACACTTTCTCAACCACCCACTTGCTCATCTTCTGCTGAGACGGCATCAACCACCCACTTGCTCAGGACCCCCCTCTCTTGGGTGGTCCAAAGCACACGAACAAGTGTTCGGGCAGCCTCACAGGGCAGTTCTGTGGACGTAGGCGTCTAAGGCCCTCAACGGGCAGAGGAGGTTATGCTTCTTCTGGTCCGACAAAAAAAGGGGGAGGGCAGAAGGCTTGCAGCACAATAGGCCCAACGATGTTAGTTGGGACCTTGGGGACATACCCGGGTGAAGGTAGTAGAAACGCCTTGACCATCCCGGGTGAGAAGTCCAAGCAAGAGGGCGCCACCGACAGCGCTTGCATATCACCAATCCTCTTCAGAGAAGAGATGCAAGTAAGAAGACCGCCTTGAGGGTCCCGAACTTGTCAGGGACCCCCTCAATGGGCTCAAACGGAGCACGGGAGAGGCCTTCTAGTACAATGGCCAGGTCCCAGGATGGCACCCTCATGCCGGCTGCTGGCCTCAGCCTCCGGGCGCCACGAAGGAAGCGTGATACCAGTGGGTGTCTCCCCAGAGAAACCCCATTTAGGGGGACATGGCATGCGGACAAAGCCGTCACATACACCTTCAGTGTGGATGGGGGTAGACCTGTAGAGAAGCGCTGCTGCAGGAACTCCAGTACTGCAAACACTGGGCAGTTAACTGGGTCTGCCTGCCGCTCTCTACACCACGAGGTGAACAGTTTCCACCTGGCGGCATACGCCTTCCTCGTGGCTGGAGCTCTGGAGTGAAGGATGGTCTCAGCGACCTCAGTCGAGAGACCTGGAACTAAAAGGCGGGCCCCCTCAGAGGCCAGGCCCATAGTTTCCACAGCTCCGGGCGGGGGTGAACTGGATGACCCCATGCGCCTGGGAAAGCAGGTCCCTCCTGATCGGCATCTCCAGGGGAGAGCCGACGAGGAGAGATAATAGGTCCGCAAACCATACTCGGGCCGGCCAGTACGGTGCTACGAGCAGTAGACTGACCCGCTCCTGACGGATCCTCTCCAGAACTCCTGGGAGCAGAGCAACCGGGGGGAAAGTGTACAGGCGTGACCTCAGCCATGCCTGCACCATGGCATCCAGCCCCAGTGGGGCTGGATGAGCCAGCGAAAACCCCAGAGGACAGCGTGACGTCCCTCTGGACGCAAACAGGTCCACTTCGGCCCGACCAAAGTGCGACCAAAGGAGCTCCACCACCTCGGGATGGAGTCTCCACTCCCCGGGCCTAAGCCCCTGCCTCGACAGGGTGTCTGCCCCCTAACTTAGGTACCCCGGGATAAAAATGGCCCTTAAAGAAAGGAGCTTCCCGTGGGACCACAGAAGGACCTGGCGGGCCAGATTGTAAAGTGGGCGTGAGCGCAGACCCCCCTGGTGGTTGATGTAGAAAAACCACCGATGTGTTGTCCGACCGGACAAGGACATGATGACCCCTTAGGTCTGGGAGGAAGTGCTTCAGAGCCTGGTAAACTGCCAGCATCTCTAGCCAATTCATGTGCCATGATAGCTGATGGCCCCGCCAGAGCCCTTGAGCTGGGCGACCACTCATGATCGCCCCCCCAGCCGGTGAGGGAGGCATCCGTCGTTAGTGTAACACGACGACACGGAGCTCCCAACACGGGCCCTGGGTTAGGAACCAAGGCTTCCTCCACATGACCAGTGTGCGGAGACAACGCCGCGTAACAGTGATCATGCGGCACTGGTTTCCCCTCGGGGAGAACCCCTTGGTTCTGAGCCACCACTGTAACGGTCTCATGAACAGCAGGCCGCAAGGAAAAACGTTGGGCGCTGCTGCCAGCAGACCCAACAGTCTCTGAAACTGTTTCACAGTGAGTGACTGGCCTAGCCTCACCTGCTCGACGGCTGCAAGGATTGACGCCAAACGTGCAGGAGACAAATGTGCCCGCATCGTGGTCGAATCCCAGACTACGCCCAGGAAAGTGGTCACCTGTACCGGCGACAGCACACTCTTCCCGGCAATGAGCCTCAACCCCAGTTTGAAGATGTGAGCCAGAACGACATCTCGATGCCGAACCGCTAGATGCTCCTGACGGAGCCAGAATCAACCAATCGTCGATGTAAATGAGGACGCGTATGCCCTGGAGGCCAACGGCGCCAGGGCAGCGTCTATACATCTCGTGAACGTACGGGGAGAGAGTGCTAGGCCAAATGGAAGAACCCGATAATGGTACGCTTCGCCCCCAAAAGCGAACCTCAGGAACTTCCTGTGTTGTGGAAGGATGGAGATGTGGAAATAGGCGTCCTTCAGATCTATCGTGACAAACCAGTCCTCGGACCTGATTTGTGATACGATCTGGTTGAGAGTGAGCATTTTGAAGCTGAGTCTCCCGACCGTCTGATTCAACAGACATAGGTCTAAAATAGGACGCCACCCCCCATCCTGCTTGGGAACAACGAAGTACCGGCTGTACCAGCCCGACTCCCTGCTGAGAGGAAGAACTCGTTCTACAGCCCCTTTTAGCAGGAGAGTCTGTACCTCCTGCTCCCGTACCAGAGCCTGCTCTGGGCCCACCACTGTGGGCAGGATCCCATTGAAACGAGGCGGATGCGTCCTGAATTGGATGGCATACTGCTCTCGATTATCCGCAGGACCCACTGAGATATATTCGGCAGGGTCTTCCACCCTGCCAGAAAATCTACTAGGGGTACCAGCCTCTCGAGGCTGGCCTCTGGAGTAACAGGTACTGCAGACACAGTGCCCTGTAACAGCGCACTGGCAGGGAACAACTGGTTCGACAGTTCTGGGCCCCTCCTCGGAGGAGGCGAGCGCCCCTCGGGAAAACGCTCGCCAAGGCCACCCCGCTGAGGGCACCAGGAGAAGCTCACTACTCCCCTGGTGGGGACCCCCCGCGGCTTGACCCCCCTGTCAGGGTCTCTTAGACAAAGCCTTCTTGGGTGTAGCGACAGGCCTCGGAACTGTCCTACCCCTCGAAGGCCCTGCCTGTGAGCGTCGCCCCCCGGCCCACTCATCGTGTGGGGGCACCCGAGTAGCGACACTCACTCTCTGCTGCGCCCGGTGTGCCGTGCTCGGCGCCGGGCGGGGCTGCCCGTCCGACAGCCCCCGCGACGCGGCTACGACGGGGGAGAAATTTATGGAAGGCAGCTGCCTGCCTTCTCTCCTCCTGAAACCTCTCGACGACCGAGCCAATAGCAGGGCCAAAGAGGCCGTCGGGGGAAAGAGGCGCGTCCAGAAGGAAAGCTTTCTCCCTACCTCTCATATCAGAGAGGCTTAGCCAGAGATGCCTCTCCGTAGCCACCAAGGCTGCCATAGCACGGCCCACTGATTTGGCCGTCTCCTTAGTGGCACGAAGTGACAAATCCGCCGCCTGACGAAGTTCTCGAACATCATCAGGACTTACAGTCTCCCCCTGAGCCCCGTCGCTAAGCAGCTCTGCCTGATATGCCTGTAGAATAGACATAGTATGCAGGCAGGAAGCTGCCTGACCCGCCGCCGAATAAGCTTTGCCCACCAGCGCCGAAGTAGTCTTCAACGCCTTGGAGGGCAATGCCGGTGTCCTCTGAGACGATGCCGCGGGAGATAAATGGCTAGCCAGTATCTCCTCCGCGACCGGCATCGGTCCGTACCCATGAACATTAGCCTCGGCAACATTAGAGTACATATGAGTCCGCGGATTAAACACCCGGGACGACACCGGCTTATTCCAGGACCTCGACACCTCAGTGTGGAGGTCCGGGAAGAAAGGCAAACACCGGCGAGGAGGTAAAGCACGGGAGGGCAAGAATCGTTCATTCAACTTACTGGTTGAAGCAGACTCCTGCCTGTCAGCCGGCCACTCGATGTTGAGCTTCCCCACAGCTCGGGTGAGTACCTCCAGCAGCTCCTCGTTCGCGGGTGACTGAACCAACAATTCAGCCTCCGCCTCGAGGTTTTCAACCTCCATTTCCTCAGAACTGGACGGCTGAGAAAAAGGTGCATCCCCCAGGGCGGAAGAAACCCGCGCGGGTGCTTCCGGACCCCGAGCTGAGGCACTGGCTCTAGCAGACGAAGACCGAGAAATTGCAGAAGCCGTCTCGGAACCGCATGCTAGATCCGCTTGCGAACCCCACGACGTCAGTCGGCGCCGTGCCTCGGCAGCGGCGGGACCTGAACCGCGGGGAACGCGAACCGAGCCGCTTTCCTGAAAAAGCGCCAGGCGAGAGCGAAGTGTACGGATGGCGAGATGGTCGCAATGCTTACAGCTAGCCTCTTCCAGGGCTAGCTGGGCATGCTCCTCTCCCAAACAAACTACGCACAGAACATGTGTGTCCCGGCCCGTGAGAAAGCGGTTGCAGGGAGAAGCACACTGTCTGAAACGCCGCTCGGTTGCCATAATCGCGGTGAGCTCTTGTACATAAATGCCAAGAAAATTTCTGAATTAACAACGTAATAGCAGAAACCCGCGAGGACTGTCACAACATGCACTTGCTGAAGCAACAAAAAACTGAAGGTGCCGGTAATTAGGGGTGCTTTTATGACTTCCTGGTCGCGACGTCACCCGTCTGTGACGTTCCGTCACGCCATTGGACTGATTACACATGTGCTTCATGACGCACTCACGCAGAGCGTTCCCATAGCGTTTTCACGCAGCTCGAAGTTCCCTGATAGGGAACCAAACTGTCTAATTCCTCCACATTCACACAGAACCAAACTGTCTAATTCCTCCACATTCACACAGAACCAAACTGTCTAATTCCTCCACATTCACACAGAACCAAACTGTCTAATTCCTCCACATTCACACAGAACCAAACTGTCTAATTCCTCCACATTCACACAGAACCAAACTGTCTAATTCCTCCACATTCACACAGAACCAAACTGTCTAATTCCTCCACATTCACACAGAACCAAACTGTCTAATTCCTCCACATTCACACAGAACCAAACTGTCTAATTCCTCCACATTCACACAGAACCAAACTGTCTAATTCCTCCACATTCACACAGAACCAAACTGTCTAATTCCTCCACATTCACACAGAACCAAACTGTCTAATTCCTCCACATTCACACAGAACCAAACTGTCTTGTTCCTCCACATTCACACAGAACCAAACTGTCTAATTCCTCCACATTCACACAGAACCCAACTGTCTAATTCCTCCACATTCACACAGAACCAAACTGTCTTGTTCCTCCACAATCACACAGAACCAAACTGTCTAATTCCTCCACATTCACACAGAACCAAACTGTCTAATTCCTCCACATTCACACAGAACCAAACTGTCTTGTTCCTCCACATTCACACAGAACCAAACTGTGTAATTCCTCCACATTCAGACAGAACCAAACTGTCTAATTCCCACACATTCACACAGAACCAAACTGTCTAATTCCTCCACATTCACACAGAACCAAACTGTCTAGTTCCTCCACATTCACACAGAACCAAACTGTCTAATTCCTCCACATTCACACAGAACCAAACTGTCTAATTCCTGCTGCGCCCATTCACAAAGAACCAACACCGTCATATTTCATATTATAGTAATTGATTGTTTTCTATTGTTCATATTACGTTCATTAGGTGCGTATTAAGTGGTGCAGTAACAAGTCAGAATAAACAACAAACTTGGCAAATAAAACTCTTTCAGATTCATGACCCCTGACTGCCCGGCACACCCTACGGTGTCATTACCCAGACTGCACCTCTTCCTGCCGGACTATCAGTGACAGTAACATGAACCGGCGACGTCTGAGCTGGTGGTGCCGCCCAGAACACACACACACACACACACACACACACACACACACACACACACACACACACACACACACACACACACACACACACACACACACACACACACACACACACACACACACACACACACACACACACACACACACACACACACACACACACACACACACACACACACACACACACACACACACACACACACACACACACACACACAATGCTAGACACCCACACACACACACACACTGTGTCATAAACACAGGAAATATGCAAAAACACAAAACTAGCACACACATGTATCACAAACACACACACAAACATAAACACTTTGCCGCTGTAACAACACACAGAACAGCGTCCCAACAACCGCTCCCCATGGTTGCTATGGCGCCTGTGTCTGTCAATCACCAAGAACACATTCCAATACGGTCAAAACTGAACCACGCCATGTAGAATCCCACCAGACTACAGGATCTACACCATAAACCAGTCCATGGGACAGACTGACTCCAGACCACAGGATCTACACCATAAACCAGTCCATGGGACAGACTGACTCCAGACCACAGGATCTACACCATAAACCAGTCCATGGGACAGACTGACTCCAGACCACAGGATCTACACCATAAACCAGTCCATGGGACAGACTGACTCCAGACCACAGGATCTACACCGTAAACCAGTCCATGGGACAGACTGACTCCAGACCACAGGATCTACACCGTAAACCAGTCCATGGGACAGA
The DNA here is from genome assembly GCA_029465975.1 of Dallia pectoralis. Lineage (NCBI taxonomy): Eukaryota > Metazoa > Chordata > Actinopteri > Esociformes > Umbridae > Dallia > Dallia pectoralis. The sequence continues at coordinate 14,932,253 of CM055746.1, read as the reverse complement.
CTGACTACAGACCACAGGATCTACACCATAAACCAGTCCATGGGACAGACTGACTCCAGACCACAGGATCTACACCATAAACCAGTTCATGGGACAGACTGACTCCAGACCACAGGATCTACACCATAAACCAGTCCATGGGACAGACTGACTCCAGACCACAGGATCTACACCATAAACCAGTCCATGGGACAGACTGACTCCAGACCACAGGATCTACACCGTAAACCAGTCCATGGGACAGACTGACTCCAGACCACAGGATCTACACCATAAACCAGTCCATGTCTGTCTGTGTCTGTGTGACTTATTTTGTGATAACTTTTGAGTGGGTCCGAGTTTGGCATTCTGGAACTGCAGGAAGTCATCCCAGAAGTCCAGTATTACCACACGCACACGCACACGCACACACATACTCACACACCAGATAAAGAGGTCATGTTACCTGCTGATTCGATGGTCATCCTTATTCCACCCTGATGAGAAACAGAGACAGAGAGACAATGAGTATCTGATCGTACAAACGGAGAGATAGAAGAGAGAAAGAGAAGAGAGAGAGAGAGAAGAGAGAAGAGAGACACAAAGCACACACACGACACACACACACACACACACACACACACACACACACACACACACACACACACACACACACACACACACACACACACACACACACACACACACACACACACACACACACACACACACACACACACACACACACACACACACACACACACGGTTTTCCAGAAACACCCTCACATGTCTCACCCTGCTCTGTCGGTAGTGGAGGTGAGAGAGGGAGTGGAGAGAAGAGCGGGTCAGAGGTCTGCTCCGGGTCAGGGGGCGAGAGCGTCGCCCGGGTCTGGATGTGGAGCTCTCTGGGGCTCTGGATGTGGAGCTCTCTGGGGCTCTGGATGTGGAGCTCTCTGGGGCTCTGGATGTGGAGCTCTCTGGGGGTCTGGATGTGGAGCTCTCTGGGGGTCTGTCTGACAGGCTGGAGGGACCTCCGCACACCTTTGTCCCCGGGGCAGAAGCACTCTGTTTGGCAGAGGAAGCGATGAGACTGGGGTAAATACATTGAAGACATTACAACTAGTTCATGTTTGATGGTCTCTCTCCCTCACCCTCTCTCCCTCTCTCCCTCTCTCCTTTCTCTCTCCAACCTCCTTTAACATTTCTTTCGTTCCCCTACGATCCGCTCTTCATTCATAGCAGTTCTGAGAGTTATACCTCGGGCTGGTTTCCGCGTCGGACGTTGAGCTCAAACTGTGGATGGAGGTACATCTCCAAACAGCTCTCTCCCTGACTTTTCCGACTCTTTTATATTTCTCCCAGCATCCTCCTCTTCACTTGAACACACTCTGTCCTTGTCTATCCGCTACTCATCAGTGATGCTGGGTTTAACTTTATACAACAGCCCAGCCCCCCTGTAATGCCGGGAAAACCACTGTTCATTATGCGCTGCTCCCACTTTAAATTCCTATTCAGCCCAATGTTGTGACGTAATATGCCACTGGGGTGTGCGTCTGTGTGTGTGTGTGTGATACTGTCTACGTAAGATGTTAAAAATGACAATGATGGAGAGGATTATGTTACAACTGATTGTGATAAATGCCTGATGACTATTCCGGTAGACAGCGTCTGAGTGGATTTGCTGAAATAACAATTTGATTGATGATGACGTAGAGTAAAAAGAGAGGTGTGTGTGTGTGTGTGCCTGAGTGTCTGTCTGTGTGACTGTGTGTGTGTGTGTGTGTGCACGCGTGTCTGTGTGTTTGTGTGTGTCCGTGTGTGTGTGTGTGCACTTCTACGTCTACACACTGCATTTCCAGTAAACAACCTGTTTTCCAGTTTGGCTACCCCAGGTCCCCCTACCAGACCAAATATTGATTATTACAACAAAACCCCGCTCCTCACACCTCCTCACAACCAAACCCCGCTCCTCACACCTCCTCACAACCAAACCCCGCTCCTCAAACCTCCTCACAACCAAATATTGATTATTATTACTACCCCAGGTCCCCCTACCAGACCAAATATTGATTATTACAACAAAACCCCGCTCCTCACACCTCCTCACAACCAATTATTACAACAAAACCCCGCTCCTCACACCTCCTCACAACCAAACCCCGCTCCTCACACCTCCTCACAACCAAACCCCGCTCCTCACACCTCCTCACAACCAAACCCCGCTCCTCACACCTCCTCACAACCAAACCCCGCTCCTCAAACCTCCTCACAACCAAACCCCGCTCCTCACACCTCCTCACAACCAAACCCCGCTCCTCACACCTCCTCTCAACCAAACCCCGCTCGTCACACCTCCTCTCAACCAAACCCCGCTCGTCACACCTCCTCTCAACCAAACCCCGCTCCTCACACCTCCTCACAACCAAACCCCACTCCACACACCTCCTCACAACCAAACCCCGCTCCTCACACCTCCTCACAACCAAACACTTCTCCTGACTCCTTCCAACAACCAAACCAAGTACACAAGTGTCAAGAAACACTGAAACACACCAAAGTGTGTTTTTCTGTCTTTCTGGGGACCTGAGAAATAACCTCGCCCCAGAAATACACGTTCCTTATGTTCCTTACGTTTTTGCACGTTTTAAACCCAAAAATACCCCAAAATGGTTCTAGAGTGGGGACTATCAAGTAGACATAGTAATGGGAAACAACACACACGGACACAAAATCACCACAAGTAAACGACGGGAGACGGACAGAAACAGAAAAAAAGAAAACAGGAAGTGTAGCTAAGATGAAGTCTTATCATCATAATTCATTACAGTAGATATGCTTAGGTTCCAGGAAAGGGAAAACAAATCCTAAATGGAAAACCCAGTGGTTGGGAAAAAAGAAATCTCTGTTTCATGAGAGAATACAGACGCTCTTGTTACATTAGTTATGGAGGGATCAAATGAGAAGAGAATGGGAGAGAAACAGAGAGAGAGAGAATGGAAGAATGAGAAGAGAAAGAGGGGAAAAACGGAAGGGAGAGGAATAGACATTAGGGTTGAAGAGAAGGATGATATGAGGTGTGTTTCTGAGATGTGAGGTGTGGTAGCTGATCTCAGATCTGAAGTGTGTTTCTGAGATGTGAGGTGTGGTAGCTGATCTCAGATCTGAAGTGTGTTTCTGAGATGTGAGGTGTGGTAGCTGATCTCAGATCTGAAGTGTGTTTCTGAGATGTGAGGTGTGGTAGCTGATCTCAGATCTGAAGTGTGTTTCTGAGATGTAAGGTGTGGTAGCTGATCTCAGATATGAAGTGTGTTTCTCAGATGAGATGTGAGGTGTGGTAGCTGATCTCAGATCTGAAGTGTGTTTCTGAGTTGTGAGGTGTGGTAGCTGATCTCAGATCTGAAGTGTGTTTCTGAGATGTGAGGTGTGGTAGCTGATCTCAGATCTGAAGTGTGTTTCTCAGATGTGAGGTGTGGTAGCTGATCTCAGATCTGAAGTGTGTTTCTGAGATGTGAGGTGTGGTAGCTGATCTCAGATCTGAAGTGTGTTTCTGAGATGTGAGGTGTGGTAGCTGATCTCAGATCTGAAGTGTGTTTCTGAGATGTGAGGTGTGGTAGCTGATCTCAGATCTGAACTGTGTTTCTGAGATGTGAGGTGTGGTAGCTGATCTCAGATCTAAAGTGTGTTTCTGAGATGTGAGGTGTGGTAGCTGATCTCAGATCTAAAGTGTGTTTCTGAGATGTGAGGTGTGGTAGCTGATCTCAGATCTGAAGTGTGTTTCTCAGATGAGATGTGAGGTGTGGTAGCTGATCTCAGATCTGAAGTGTGTTTCTCAGATGAGATGTGAGGTGTGGTAGCTGAATAATGGTATATTTAATGGTTGACAGATTGTATGAGTTTTCCTGTATAGACCCAATCTAATATTGTTAAATCCTGAGTCTCCAGCTGCAACACAGATGACACACACACACACACACACACACACAACCCCCCACTACCACACACAGACAGATTACGGTGTAAAAATATTTAATGATGGAAAAACAACAGGTCCAAACAATTACGGGTAATTAATGCAGCCACAGATTCATCATAGGAATAGTTGTCTGCACGCATGGTAACATGACTGACTGGCTGGCTGACTGGTTAACATGTCCTACTGACTGACTGGCTGGCTGGCTGGTTAACATGTCCTACTGACTGACTGGCTGGCTGGCTGGGTCCTACTGACACTGTCCTACATGACTGACTGGCTGGCTGGCTGGTTAACATGTCCTACTGACTGACTGGCTGGCTGGCTGGTTAACATGTCCTACTGACTGACTGTCTGGCTGGCTGGTTAACATGTCCTACTGACTGACTGGCTGGCTGGCTGGTTAACATGTCCTACTGACTGACTGTCTGGCTGGCTGGCTTAACATGTCCTACTGACTGACTGGCTGGCTGGTTAACATGTCCTACTGACTGACTGTCTGGCTGGCTGGCTGGTTAACATGTCCTACTGACTGACTGTCTGGCTGGCTGGTTAACATGTCCTACTGACTGACTGGCTGGCTGACTAGCCAGCAATGCATCGTGTGTGTGTTTGTGTGTGTGTTTGTGTGTGTGTTTGTGTGTGTGTTTGTGTGTGTGTGTTTGTGTGTGTGTTTTAGGTGCAATAAAACATCTCTATACTCAATAATGGATTTATTTTAAATGACAGATTTTCTTTTTCAAGGTTGGTGATTTCCGTATTTGTAGAAGTTTTAAGTTGGACATGTCGCTATTCCCCTTTGAGAATTTTCAATTCTAGGTCAGACCGTCCGTTAGACATCATGAAATCTGCTCTCACATCTAGACATGGCTCCTTTGCACTACTCTGATATATATGACACACACTATATGAATCCATTACTTAAGCTAGGCAGGGTCTCCTGTCGAACTGTTCGTGTTTAGTGTTTTTTGCTTATTTTGCACTGTTCTTGTACGTTGATTTTTTTTTTACTGATCCTATTACTTACCATTTGGAGGTCTGCCTGTGGCTGCAACGCCTGTGGTTGGCCGTCGTTGTCCGGGGGCGTGTCAGAGAGGGAGGAGCTACCTGCACTCATTGTGTCCTGGATGTCTAGGTTGAGTTCATCCAACTTCCTCATCAGCTGACCCATAGAGTCACATAATAGGGACCGTGCCTGAAACACACCCACACACACACACACACACACACACACACGTTAGAAAGTGATCAGCCAAACAAGGATTTCACCCAGGAAACCTACAGGTATGGAACACACAATACACCAGAGAGGAGGCTGTCAGAAGACTAAAAGTAACAGATGGTTAAAGTACAGATGAATGTGCGTCCTAACGGTTTAAAGTACAAAGCCTAGCTGGAGTCTGTTGTGGAACTGGGATAAAACATCACATTATTAACTGTCAAAGAGTTGTACTTGTGGCTGAGAATGTGAGTATATGTGTGTGTGTGTGTGTGTGTGTGTGTGTCCGCGTCCATCTGTTTGTGTGTCTGTCTGTTTATGTGTCTGTCTGTTTATGTGTCTGTGTGTTTATGTGTCTGTGTGTGTCTGTGTGTCTGTCTGTGCGTGTGCGTGTGTGTGTGCGTGACTGTGTGTGTCTGTCTGTCTGTGTGTTTCTCCCAGTGCCTCGCCCACTTTCTCTCTCTTTTCTTCTCCCTCACCCTAAATATCTTCCCATCCCCTAACGACTTCCTCCCTTTCACTCCCCCTCTATCTCCCCCTCCCGCCCCTGGTTCAGCGCGGTATAAATAGCGTTCACGGTTCACAGCCAACCCTGTGTGTCGCTGCAGGAATCTGAAGATCTGGGGTCGGAAAAGCTCACAGGAAATGGTTCTACGGCCGAGCCATGAATGAAGACAATTCACAAAATGGTGGACATGAACCGAACGGAGATGGGCGGGTGGCACATGCCACAGAGTGCCTGGGTATGTGCGCCAACCAACTCCTCAAAGAAGCTGTATGTGCTGCTATCTGGGCCCTGAGAACTCTGGGAATGAAACAAAGCGGGTTTTCATGTCTTGGAGGACCAGAGAACAAGTAGCTCCGGCCATTAATTTGACCAACCTGATAGGTATGTCTAGATGACTAAAAATTCCTACAATTCCTTTCTTTCTCTCTGTTCCCCGCTACACTGCCTAAAATGACCAATTTTTTCTACCCATCATCCTCACATACAGGGGATGTCCCCTACAACCTCTGGCCCCAGAGAGGTACACAACGTCCCGACAGAGTGGAACACTGATTCACTAAAACACCATGTAAAAAGATTATCAACTGCCTATCAGCGAATCAACGCTGTGTGAACTTGAGAAGAATGTGCCGGGAACCCAGGCCTCGCTGGCATGTTTGAGAGCGTGGTCTGGTGCGTGCACACACATATGGAATGCCGGTTGGCACAATGAGAGCTGTGGATGCCAGGGCAAATGTATGTAGTTTCATCAAGTCTGCCAAACATCACACACACACAGACACACACACACACTGAAACACATGCATTTAGTAACTCAAACCAGCTGAAATGAACTACAAATCACTGAAAAGGCTCAAACTTGGTCACTAGGGTTAATGGTTTGAGTAAAATAAATGCAATGACTCCCTCTAGTGGTCAACATGGAGAGGTACATCTCATCTCACCTGATTCCTTCTAGTCTCGTTTTTCTCGTACTCTTCTTCCTGATTGGCTAGTTGGTTGGTTCCATTCAGTAAGCCTGGCGACAGGACGTCCTGCCCCTTTCTCAGAGCCTTCCTGTACCTGCTCAGGCTTCTACGACGACGACTGACCAGAAACTCCTTATACTGAGGCAGCTCTGGGACCTGTCCATCGTCCTCGTCATCATCGTCACCATCGTCATCATCGCCACCATCGCCACCATCGTATCCGTCCTCCTCATTGGGCGATGAAGTCTGCTCTCCATCGGAGCTCCGAGCGGCCGCAGCTCTCGTCGGGCTGACGTTGTCCTCCCCGGAGAAGACTATGGCACTGGGTTTGTGTTTTACGATGCGAAGCAGGTCGAACAGACTTCCCTCCTCTGTTCCCTGATAATCCAGGCCCAGAGTCTGGCTCGGAGAGACGGCAGGAGGGGGGGAGTGAGAGGGTCGGGAGGAGCGCATGGAGTGGACCTCCTTCGGCCAATCTGACTGATCTCCTCCTTCACAGGGAGGCTGTTTGCCTGAGTGTCCCGTCACGTCTGAGACCAGAACAGAGAATGGACCGGACCAACACTCCTGGACCTCCACTGTCTCAGCGCAAAGCTCTAGTTTGGCATCACCGTTCACCCACAGCTCCTCCATGGTCGCCCCACTCCCAGCCGGATTGCTCCAGTCACGGCACGCAGGAAAGGTAGCCGGTTTGCGTTCTGATGCTACAGCGCTAACCTCCCTCTGACCCTGACGTTCAGCCGCACGTTGGCCACGACCCCAACTCCTCTCCGGACCCGGTAGTGGGTCCTCCAGAAGAGCAGCCATTGTATCCAGAGTCTGATCATGTATCTGAAGGGGCTTGAGGACCAGGAGAGTGACCACGGGTCCCTGGGGAATGGCCATGTTCACTGATGGGAGATCCTAAACAATGAGGTCCGGGCCGTCATCCTACGTGAATGTATCCTAAATGAGACAGATAAAAGTTCAGAAATATATTATGTCTATAGGTCTGTGTTATTATATCGTTCGTTAGTCCCAGTAAAACTGAATGAAATTAGAGTTGGCATTGCCAGTATGAGTAATCTGTGATCAGTTAACTTTAAATTCACTGTTGACTTTGAATTGACACTTGGCATAAGACGAGCTTCAGCCCCTCAAGTCTCAATTTGTTTCAGACGTGAGAGCATTCTTAAAAAAAATCCACACTGAGAGGTCGGCACCGAGATATTTATGACCTGGTTGAAGGACTTGTCAAAATTTTGCGAACAATGAAAAATTGTTTACAGCGGTGACCTATAACAGCCCGTCAACAGCCTTTGATTGATATCTTTTTAATTGATACCCTATAGTTTGTAATCGACTTCCTCAATTGACAATTGTAGTTAGAATGACTAATAATGCAATGACGTGTTCTGTCAGTTAGATACCGGCTGAACAATGCTAGTTGAGCAAACAATCTGATTGAACATTTAACAGAGCATGACAAACATTTATAAAAATACACCTGCAATTGTGTCGTACCTCTGTCAAAGTCCCTGTTGCTGACGGAGGTAGAGGGTACCTGTCCCAACCCCAGGTAGAGAGGGAGAGATCGAAGGGAAAAGAGGGAGAATGAGAGAGAAGTGAGAGAGAAAGATAGAGACAAGCCGCCACTGAATTTACAGTCCCGAGTAATGTCTTGTAAGTTAGGTTCTCCTGGTGTTTTTCTGGGTTCTCCTTGGCATGGCAGGTCCATAACGTCCCAGTGAGATCCCGCGGTACCACTCAGTCGAACAGAACTGGTCTGAAGACGGATAGTCGGACCGTCAACCACTGGAGAGACGCATGTGTTTACATGTCATGAGAATGGGAGGGGGGGGTTACCTCATACACGGATACACAGCAGAGCAGAGTGGGATGAGTGAGGGAGAGGGAGAGAGGGGGAGGGGGAGGGAGAGAGAGAGAGAGGGAGGGAGAGAGAGAGGGAGGGAGAGAGAGGGAGAGATGGAGAGAGAGAGGGAGGGAGAGAGATGGAGAGAGAGGGGGAGGGAGAGGGAGGGAGAGAGAGAGAGAGGGAGAGAGAGAGTGAGAGGGAGAGAGAGAGTGAGAGAGTGGGGAGAGGGAGGGAGAGAGAGAGAGAGAGAGGGAGAGAAAGAGAGGGAGATGTTTGAGACATTACCTCATTAAACTGTGAGGAAAAGGGGAGGTTAGACAGACAGTGTGTGTGTGTGTGTGTGTGTGTGTGTGTGTGTGTGTGTGTGTGTGTGTGCGCGTGTGTGAGAGCGAGGGATAGAGAATGCTCATGAATAAAGCGTTCCTTCAGGCTATAGATGTTTTTAGCTTAAACCCACATTCCTCTGTATTTATGAGCTAGTGTATATATTCACTTGGTTCCTCCCTTCCTCTCCTCAAGTGCGTTCTGTTCAGAAGACGCTTTCTTGTCAGCGTCTCACATTTGACAAGATTATTATGGTCGACACACAAGTCTGATAAAATTCCTTTCAACTTTCTCAGTCTGTCTACTGCGCTCTGTCTCTATTAGTCTGTCTCTCTACTGGCCTGTCCCTGTCTGTCTCTCTACTGGTCTGTCCCTGTCTGTCTCTCTACTGGTCTGTCTCTCTACTGGTCTGTCCCTGTCTTTCTCTCTACTTGTCTGTCTCTCTACTGGTCTGTCCCTGTCTGTCTCTCTACTGGTCTGCCCCTGTCTGTCTCTCTATTGGTCTGTCCCTGTCTGTTTCTCTACTGGTCTGTCCCTGTCTGTCTCTCTGCTGGTCTGTCCCTGTCTGTCTCTCTACTGGTCTGTCCCTGTCTGTCTCTCTACTGGTCTGTCCCTGTCTTTCTCTCTACTGGTCTGTCTCTCTACTGGTCTGTCCCTGTCTGTCTCTCTACTGGTCTGTCCCTGTCTGTCTCTCTACTGGTCTGTCTCTCTACTGGTCTGTCCCTGTCTTTCTCTCTACTTGTCTGTCTCTCTACTGGTCTGTCCCTGTCTGTCTTTCTACTGGTCTGCCCCGTCTGTCTCTCTACTGGCCTGTCCCTGTCTGTTTCTCTACTGGCCTGTCCCTGTCTGTCTCTCTACTGGTCTGTCCCTGTCTGTCTCTCTACTGGTCTGTCCCTGTCTGTCTCTCTACTGGTCTGTCTCTCTACTGGTCTGTCCCTGTCTTTCTCTCTACTTGTCTGTCTCTCTACTGGTCTGTCCCTGTCTGTCTCTCTACTGGTCTGTCCCTGTCTGTCTCTCTACTGGTCTGCCCCTGTCTGTCTCTCTATTGGTCTGTCCCTGTCTGTTTCTCTATTGGTCTGTCCCTGTCTGTCTCTCTACTGGTCTGTCCCTGTCTGTCTCTCTGCTGGTCTGTCCCTGTCTGTCTCTCTACTGGTCTGTCCCTGTCTGTCTCTCTACTGGTCTGTCCCTGTCTTTCTCTCTACTGGTCTGTCTCTCTACTGGTCTGTCCCTGTCTGTCTCTCTACTGGTCTGTCCCTGTCTGTCTCTCTACTGGTCTGTCCCTGTCTTTCTCTCTACTTGTCTGTCTCTCTACTGGTCTGTCCCTGTCTGTCTCTCTACTGGTCTGTCCCTGTCTGTCTCTCTACTGGTCTGTCCCTGTCTCTTTCTCTATCGGTCTGTCCCTGTCTGTCTCTCTACTGGTCTGTCCCTGTCTGTCTCTCTACTGGTCTGTCCCTGTCTGTCTCTCTACTGGTCTGTCTCTCTACTGGTCTGTCCCTGTCTTTCTCTCTACTGGTCTGTCTCTCTACTGGTCTGTCCCTGTCTGTCTCTCTACTGCCCTGTACATGTTTCCAACCCTAATTGCCAGTTACCAGATTTATCTTAATCTTCTCTTTATCATTGCAGAATGAGTTAGTGATGCGTCACACCAGCAATCTGCAAACCAGACACTGTTTAAGGTTTTAATGAAACCAAGTGTCCACCAGAGACCATTTAAGACCAGTTAATTGCTTCCATTTTAAGGGAACTCTGTTGATTTAATGGACAGGTCCAAATACATCATTCCCTGAATTCTTCCAAGGTTATCACGGTACTCTGGAGGATTGTGTGAGTCACTGTCTTGTGAAATGCATCCGGCTTACAGAACATATGAGATTAGGATTCACCCGTCTGATCAGTAAAGGCTGAGGAGACGTTCTCTCAGCTTCTGTTCTGGGCGTGTGTCCCTGTTGTGTCCTGTAAATAAGACTGAAGCGGACTGCGTGGGCCACTTCTATGTTCTGTTCAGATGTATGCTCCTGTTTTAATGACCAATGGTTAAGATCCGTATACTTGTGTCTCTCCATCATGACCTCTCTGTCTAAGAACATCTTCCCTTAACAGAGGATTGTCAACTCCTATATGCTCCATATGACTGTTTGAAGACTAATGACAGCGTATGAGTGTTCAGCTCCAGCCCAGCTGTTCCTCTTAACCCAACATCTAATTTGTTCGACCACAGGATTGAACTTCGACCTCTCAAGGTTCTAGCTGATAATTAATTTTCCCCACCTGGCGTGCAGTCTAAATCAGCCCGAGGGGAACAATTCAGGGGAAACGGGGAACTGTGAACCAGGGGAACTCTCCATAAGGTCTTGTTACCGTATTTTAACATGACTGGAATTTATTTCTGTCCAGGAAACCATTCTTAGAGTTTATAATAAAGTCCTAAATTTTCAGTGTGTCGGAGGCGTATTCAGTTCCCCCCAAGGGGTCTACATACGCAAACATGTCTGCTCGTACTCGTGCGGGGACACGAGACAGACACACCGATTCGTCTCACATGTTGTCACCGTGCGAGTGACGTGAAGCAGATCGTCGTGGCGACCCAATGTGTTCCAATGGTACCAGAGAACGGGAAGGCTGAGCTGGATGTCGATGCTTGTTAGATCAGGGCGAATCACATTCCTACGAGCTCAGTTGTGACACAGCGTCTATCCATCAAATGGATTGGACGGCAACGAGTTGTGCAACGTGGTTTGGAAAGATTTGGATTGAATTCGCCATCACACCCCCTTATGATGTGTTTCACTCTACCTTGAGATCTGAGACTCAACCCATCACATATATACACAGAAATTCTGCAGTAGATACAGGTTTTACCGAAATAACAACGTTGGTTTTAATTTCTATTATTGTCTACAAATGCTTTTATCCAAACAAAAGCCTAAAGAGTCGTTAAACAAGAGAATCAGTTGACAGGTTTTCCTCGGCTGCCAGGATTACTCATCAACACTCTTTAGACTGACGCCTCTCGTGTTGGAAATATTTCAGGTTTTGAGCCAACAGATCAGATGATGACAGATTTATTTTGCATTTGGTCAACGTCAGAAGGTCTGTGGTTGGTATGTTAACGTCTGGGTTCATTCTACTGGTTGAGACCTGTTGGGTTCGTGCTGCTCTCCTCAGGTCAAAGGTCACAGCTGTTCTGCTGCAGACTCCCAAATGGCATCATATCACCAAGGCCCATATGTGCCCTATCTAAAGAAAACAATAGGATGGTTTTTAGGACATGGAGAAACATTATTCTATTAATAAACATGTATGAGGCTGCTTTTAGACTGGTAGCTAGATGTTAGCTCTATTTTTCGGATTTTATTCGACCAATCAAATCAGCTCTGAAGACATGGGACCAAAGACTGAGTGGTGAAGTATTTTGGTTTACACGTGGCATATAAACCAATAGTGACAGCACACTCAGTCTTTCTAATTTTTGTTTCTTTTTTCTTTCTCTGTCAGTCACAGGAGAGCTACGTGTACATACATATTAGGCTAGTTAGGAGCATGTTAGAGACCTTGGTACCCCTGGCCTGCTGTGACATGCTAAAGCTGTACATCACACAAGACATTCCTCCTCATCACAGACCTATGTGATAATGTAGAACACAGTGAGAAACACAAGGTTATAATGCAGAACACAGAGAGAAACATGAGGTTATAATGCAGAACACAGAGAGAAACACGAGGTTATAATGCAGAAGACAGAGAGAAACATGAGGTTATAATGCAGAAGACAGAGAGAAACATGAGGTTATAATGCAGAAGACAGAGAGAACCATGAGGTTATAATGCAGAAGACAGAGAGAAACATGAGGTTATAATGCAGAACACAGAGAGAAACATGAGGTTATAATGCAGAACACAGAGAGAAACATGAGGTTATAATGCAGAACACAGAGAGAAACATGAGGTTATAATGCAGAACACAGAGAGAAACATGAGGTTATAATGCAGAACACAGAGAGAAACATGAGGTTATAATGCAGAACACAGAGAGAAACATGAGGTTATAATGCAGAACACAGGGAGATTATAATGAGGTTATAATGCAGAACACAGGGAGAAACATGAGGTTATAATGCAGAACACAGGGAGAAACATGAGGTTATAATGCAGAACACAGTGAGAAACATAAGGTTATAATGCAGAACACAGTGAGAAACATGAGGTTATAATGCAGAACACAGTGAGAAACATGAGGTTGTAGACAGAATGGAGCTGAGGATGAGAGTATATGAGAGTGATACAAGCTGAGGTGTCATTTGGGACATAACTACTGTTAAACAATGAACAGACACAAGGAAGACACAGTAAGTCCTGTGTTGTGTCATGAGGCCTGGCATTCCTGTCAGTATGAAAGAGCGTAGAGGTTTTTATTATGGCATCAGACAGAAGCAGACGGACTGACGATGCATGAAGGGGAGATGATGGCCGTGTGCTCTAACCGTTCAATTTGTCCCGGAGAATTAAAGTTTCCCACTACAAACTACTGCCTCTAAGGGAAGGAACCTAGTCTTTGATATGGAGTTAAAATCTTTAGGTAACAGATGAAAATATAGCAGCAAAAACCAACGTGTGGTTTATAAATGCAATAATTTCATAACAAAGGTGGTGGTATAATAAAATCTGATGTTATGTTCACACTGTTGGTGAGGTGACTGGTAGAATAATTCAGAAAAACATTCCTGTTTCATGTATTATCAGTCACTTTAAATCACATTGCACAATGAAACGAACATAATAAATCCCAAAGTAGCTGAGTTCCATTCATTTTTATAAACCTACATTTTATACTGACTGTGCTAATCTAGCCATGAGTCGCCATCTGCTGGCGAGAAATTCTAGTGTCGCATTTTCAAACGCGAAACAGGGTTTGTCTCTCTAGACTTGCCGTAGTTCCGATGCTTCTGACGCGCGGTGACAGGGATTTCGCGGGAGCCAGAAATACAACAGTTAGCTTGTATCCCAACATTAATAGGAAATAAGAAGACGGTTTCAGAAATAAAACTATCAAAATGAGTTTGTGGGTAGATAAATACAGACCCACCTCTTTGGGAAAATTGGACTATCATAAAGACCAAGCAAACCAGCTGAAAAATATGGTAAGATTCAAACACGGACTGCTAGTTAAAGTTAGCGAGCTAATGTGAGCAACTACTGCCACTTGGCTAGTTAATGTAAGCAGCTAGCGTAAATATAAACCAATATGGGGTTCTAACTTGTTACAGAACATGGTTAGTTTAGTAGAAATTGCGTTGTGTGTGTACATTAAACGGTGTTTGTTTCGTGCACAGCCTTGTGTTCACGGAACGGTGACGCACCGACTGACATAATGTTTTCTTATTTCGGTCACACTGTTTGGTTCGGAGACGTATTATAGACTGACGGTGACGGGTGCGTACGTATCTTAAGTACGAATGGGAATTTATTAGAGGATTACCACCCCTGCACGACAAAACCAGTAGGAACAAATAAACATGTTGTTGTATGCCGGTCAGTTATTACTAGGGGGTATCCTGAATACCTTGCACCAAGCAAAATAATATAATTTGAAATGAAATTCAAACTAAGTGAAACCAGGTCTACTCACGGTTTTTGCAGGAGGGCTACGGCACGTTGGTTATACCTACTGAAACTGTGTGTGTGTGTGTTTAGGTTCAGTGTGGAGACTTCCCCCATCTGTTGGTGTACGGACCTTCAGGCGCCGGGAAGAAGACTCGTATTATGTGTTTGCTGAGAGAGCTGTATGGAGCTGGGGTAGAGAAACTACGCATAGAACACCAGACCATTACGGTGAGAACAAACACACTCGTATGAGTCTGTTTCATTATGACCACTCACCATGTGATTGACCTTTGACCCTCCTTGTGCAGGCTCCCTCTAAGAAGAAGATTGAGATCAACACAATAGCCAGTAACTACCACCTGGAGGTGAATCCAAGGTAGACAGAAGACCAATTTATACTTGTTGTCCTATTTGTTGTTGCGTTCAAAGTCACCCTGTTTCTGTGTGTTTCACAGTGTTGCGTTCACTCATCCAGTCTTGGTGTGTTTGACAACGTTGCGCTCAGTCACCCATTTTGTCTCTGTGTGTTTCACAGTGATGCGGGTAACAGTGATCGCGTGATCATTCAGGAGTTGATCAAAACCGTGGCCCAGTCACAGCAGATCCAATCTAGTACACAGAGAGAGTTCAAAGGTCAGACACAAAGCCTGATGTCCGTTTGTTTTGATTTGACAGGTTGCGCCCAAGCATTGTAGTTAGTTATGTCTGTCTTCACATTACCTCCATGTTGTTATCATTGTTGAGGTAATAATAAGCCCCTCCCTCTACTAGTTGTCCTGCTGACAGAGGTGGACCGCCTCACCAAAGATGCCCAGCATGCATTGCGCCGCACCATGGAAAAGTACATGTCCACCTGTCGCCTCATTCTCTGCTGTAACTCCACCTCCAAGGTCATTGGTCCAATCAGGAGCAGGTGCCTGGCTGTCAGGGTGCCCCTACCTAGCAGCGAGGAGGTAAGGAGGGAGGAGGTGTGTGTGGCCACCAGAGATGTTTAAACTAGACCTGATGTCTCTCTTCATCTTCCTCTCTGCTTGCCTCCCCCAGGTGTGTAGTGTTCTGTCCACAGTGTGTAAGAAGGAGGGCTTGCTCCTCCCAGCTGAGTTGGCGAAACGCATCTCTGAGAAATCTGGACGCAACCTCCGCAAAGCCTTGCTGATGTGTGAGGCATGCCGAGTGCAACAGTAAGTGTGTGTGTTTTATTAAGAAAATTACAATGATCACTTATCATTCTGAATGGTTTTCAATGCAGTGTACACCGTGGATGTAATCTGATGTCATCCGCTGTCTTCTGGCCGCTGACCTCTGGCTGTTGTTTTCCAGGTACCCGTTCTCAGCAGACCAGGACATTCCAGAGACAGACTGGGAGGTGTATCTGAGAGAGACAGCTAATGCCATCGTCAGCCAGCAAAGTCCACAAAGGTGTGTGTGTGTGTGTGTGTGTGTGTGTGTGTGTGTGTTACCGGTATTGTGCAAAGGTGTGGGAAGTGAATGTCTGTTGGTCTTCTGTCCCAGGTTGCTGGAGGTCAGAGGTCGGCTCTATGAACTACTGACCCATTGCATCCCCCCGGAGGTCATCATGAAGGTAGGCCACGCCCAGATCCTCCTCTGTGTGTGTGTGTGTGGTGCGTGTGTGCGTGCGCGCCCCGCTCGTCAGAGCTCTAACTGTTGTGTGTCTACAGGGCCTGGTGACGGAGCTGCTGGGTAACTGCGACGGCCAACTGAAGGCGGAGGTGACCCACATGGCGGCCCACTACGAACATCGCCTCCAGCTGGGCAGCAAGGCCATCTACCACCTGGAGGCGTTCACCGCCCGCTTCATGGCCATGTACAAGAAGTTCATGGAGGACGGGCTGGACGCCATGATGTTCTAGTACGGCGCGCTCAAGACACTCTGTAGGTCTCCTCAGACCAGAGCTGACCAACCGTGTTTCTTCTACCGTCCTGGTGACTTTGCTCTCCGACCCTAATTTACCACACCCGATGAAGCTAATTCACGTTAGGTACTAATGGGGTTGGAGATCTCCAGGAACAAGGTTGGGTAGCCCTGCCTTAGACACACACACACACACACGTTTATGTCTCTTCACTTTTCTTCTTTCCCTTCCTTGATCTCTTTGTCCTCACTTGTTCTCTTGGACCCATAGCGTGAAATCTAAGGCCATGTTTATAATGGGAAACCAGTCACATGGTTGAACCCGCACTGTAAAATAAAGTCTCTGCATTGCTGTTTTGAATGGAGGAGTTTTTGTGCCATTGTTTTCTTTCTCTGTATTGGACATTCTCTGCTGCATTTCCCATGTGTTTACATTAATTTCTAAGTCCAATACACCAGGTGACATTTAAAATGTGCATCAGCTTGTCGTGGTTTTCCTCGACATTTCATTTGTCGTGTCGCCTTTGATTAGATGCATTGATGAGTTGGTTTAACTAGTAGCAGTCAATGACCTGCGGTAGAACCCCTGCTGTCACACTGACTTGAGATTTCTGTCCCATTGCCAATTTAATGTTTTTTTTCCGCCATTATTGTTACATACACCTGACCCCAGCTCCGCCCCTTCCCGTACAGGTATTGATGCTGGCACCAGTATTACTGATACCACTGTCATAAACCCAGCCTATCCACCCGCCTGTGGCCCAGGACTTACCGTAAACCGATTGAAAATCTTTTCCTTCAGGTTTGGTGTTTCCTGTTTCACTTGTTTTAGAAAAATGCTGCTTGACAAATCATGTGATGCTATATCAGAAAAGTGTTGCCTAATTTTTCTGTCAAATATTGAAAAAAATAACACAAGAGAAACATTGTTTAACACAAATAAACCTTTCAAAATAAATGGGACCATTATTTGCAAGTAAACACCATTTGCTGTTAGCCTTTTCCAGTGTAGAATTCTCCGGTAGGCTTGATTGTACAGTTCTGTTTTTGTATATTTTCAGTTGGAATGTGATTTAGTCTTTAGTATTTTGGTTGTATGAAAAGCTCCAAAAATAGCTGGAACACCAGTCCTGACTCTAGCTGGGTTTGTTGGGTTCACCTTTGTCCTACCCACATCTAATTCTTGGGGAAATAATGAGAGATAAGCTACTTAAGGTTTAAGGTGAGTCAATTTGAGTTTAATCGGCTAAATCCAATGACCAAGAACATTTGTCCCAAACTGCAATCTGTTTCTTCATGCTTTGGCACGCTTTTGCTCTAGTCTAATATAGAAATGTAAGTGGATATTATACATTATCAAATGTATTTGCATTTATAAATGTGTTTTATTTAGCACAAACACATAGGTACAAAACAATAGATGTACTTTTTTTTTGTTCCCGCCTCCGAACAGGTCAGCCACCCGGAAATAGTATTGAACTAATTCAAATGTTAACGGTTGACCGAGACGTTGGTTTAGCGCGCGCTTCTGTACCAGTTGCTAGTTGGCGCGATAATAATGTGCTCAGCAAAGATGAAGGATTATTTAGGTGAGCAAACTCTTTATTGCGGATAACTAGAATTTGAACTTGAACGTCGTGCAAAATGTTGCCTAAGTTCAGTTATTATTGGTTTTCCAGAAAAGCGCTAACAACATTACCTAGTGGGGATCGTAAATGGAATGATTCACGTTGAGCTAGCGTTAGTTAAGGCACTGATAGTGGTGGAATATGGTATAACTTACTGCTGGGTTAAGGCACTGTGTGGTGGAATATGGTATAACTTACTACTGGGTTAAGGCACTGGCTGGTGGAATATGGTATAACTTACTGCTTGATAGTTAGTAGTTTGTTGTATCTAGCTACTAGTTCTAGCTATATGTCTTGCTATGTTAGTCAAACGAATGCTTACTATCTTTTGGGTGTGAAAAACAAGCTAAGTTAATCTTAGCCAGCTGCTGTACCTAGCTAGCCAGCCCTTCATTCACAGAGCAGTGTATTTTACAATACCCACCCAGTATTGGAGCATTACACACACTTGTTATGGTTCCTCACAATGATGTTAATTAACTGTTTTTGTCACTTATGATGTAACTTACTTTTTGTGGTATGGTTGGCGACATCTGCTGCCATGCTTTTTACCGTTTTATTATGTTATTATTTATTTTTTTACAGTTTACCTTCACCAGAGTTAAATGACAATTACAACTCTTCATTAAGAACCTTATATCGGGTTTAATGCTTTTTTATTATGTCCTCAATACATTTACTTGAAATTCAGTTTATTTAGTTTAACAGTCTTATTAAATACCAAAAGAAGGATCAATTGTTGATGAAAAAGAAATCGAAACAAAACAATACTTTTCTCAAACAAAAAAAGAGACAGAAACGTTGATGAACAGTGGAAGAAATTGCGAAGACACCATTGAGGACAGGTACATTTATTTGACATTCTAAACGCGAAAACCAACATACTCCACTAGAAAACAGAAAACAAATCTACAATCACCAGCGGTGATGTGAATTATGAAATTAATCAGAAAATAATCAGTTTAATTTCATGCAGAACATTAAGCAGTGCAACATATCATTCTTATCGTATTACACAGATTAAATCTGGCCATCAGAACATACGTGTTCTCCTGTGCCATCAGCATACAAAGTTCTCCTGTGATTTAACATCAGGGCCTGTTTGATAGTCATCGGGTACTGTGGCCGATACTAAATTGGCATTGATATTTCTACTAGATGTGTTTGCATTGACAATGTGTTTCTGCTTTCCATCCACAATGACCAAATTATTATAGAGGACACTGGAGAGTCTGTGGATTTCACCGTTCTCTGTGCCCTTTGGGAATGTGTCTTTATCCCAGTTTATCGGCCCATATGCCCGCTGCTATCCCTCCAAATATCAGGGTCACTGTCCATACCCCTGACGCTCTCAATGCTGCGATCCCTAACAACATCACACACACAAACAGACCCCAAAACAACACTCTTGCTGCCACGTTCATTCCCTCAACATGTTTCATTAGCCTTGTTGCTTTTAACAACGCACTGTTATTCGTTGTAGGGGGTGGAGCACTCATTATTTTCCCCGCCACTGTCATGGCTGCAACCGGCAATATCCCTAACAGTGGCATGGTTACTAAAAACACACACAATGACATCAGCCATGACATCAGCCATAAAACTATACTTGCCACAGCACCGAGAAAAGGGCTTAACACTGACTTAAACCCTGAATTAATGCTTGACACACCCCATACAAGAACCGCTAACCCTGACGCAATACAGGACACTAGCCATGTTAGACAAGCAGGCAAAAATATTAACAGTACAACAACTGCAGCTGACAGTAACAGTATCCATGGCATTAATAACGTCATTAGCTCTACAGCTACCAGTGACATGATCCAAAACACAAACCAAAGCACCACTGCTAAGGCTGTTACTGTCCATGGGATTACTTCTGACACTAACACTGCCACTAGCCCTGACCCTCCCCCTGGCACTGCCTTTACAGCTGACAATAACCTTTGAACTGCCACTCCCCCTGGCACTGCCTTTTCAGCTGCCACTCCACCAGGTGCTAATTTTATGGTTGCGCCAACCACTACCCCAGAGACTAACCCTGACACTAACCCCGGCACTAGATTTGACACAACATCTGGCAGTAGTCCTAACAACGATACAATCCCTGGCAAAACCCACGACACGACCCCTGACACGACCCCTGACACATACTCGACCCCTGGAACTAGACCCAACCCAAAGACAACCCCTGACACCAAACCGGACACTAATCCTGGAACAACCCCTGTTTCTAACATCGTCCTCGTCACTAACTCAAACACCTGCAGAACCAACATTGCCAGTTCTACCCACTGCCCCCTCCATGTTTTTTTAGTTGACATATTATGCGGTGAAGGAAAGATTTTCAATGACAGTTCCTCCATCCAAGACACGGCCAGAATCACCGCCTGCCGTAACCATAACATCCCCATTACAACTAACTCTGGCA
The DNA here is from genome assembly GCA_029465975.1 of Dallia pectoralis. Taxonomy (NCBI): domain Eukaryota; kingdom Metazoa; phylum Chordata; class Actinopteri; order Esociformes; family Umbridae; genus Dallia; species Dallia pectoralis. The sequence goes on along the minus strand of CM055746.1, from coordinate 14,911,894 downwards.
CTGCCAATGACTTTATCTTTGACACTATCATGGACCATAACAGTGGCACTACCATCGTCACTAATGTTGGCAGTAGCCCTAAAACAAACAATGATACAGCTCCTGAGACCAGCCCGGACACCATCCCTGACACCAGCCTTGACATCACCACTTCCCCAGCTTCCACATTCGCCCCTTTCCACACAAATAATATGGATAGCACCAGTACCCCTACAGAAACCTCTGCCATGGCCCATGGCCCCGTCTTTGCCCCGATTCTGACCCAAGCCATTGTCTGTCCTCCATTGAGTTTGGGGTTCCCATGTGCCGTCTTCACTGCTTCATGTTTGTCACTCTGCGTCGGACTCCCTTCTGTGAAGCTGTCACTCTTTTTTGAACCTGTTATAAAGAAATGAACGACACATAAAATACAGTATTAGAATATGTAAAACCTAGATTATTTTCAGCATTTTACTAAATTTCCCCTTAAAGGTTACATAGTACCTGGTTGGTTTGTTACACATTTGGTTCGATCGTTTTAACCAGGCATGTTACTTTTTTGTCTACGGAACCAAAATTCTATTTGTGCCATATTGTAGAGCCCTGAAGTTTTATGTTTTGCCTAACTCTGACAGTTTTTAACACCCATTAGTCATGAATCCCATACATGTGTTGCAATCTATAAGTCATTTGGGACATTTGAAGTCTTTTTGTAGTTGTCAGCAAATCTTTGCTCTGCAGAAATATCTAAGATGGAAAACTTTGTCCAACTTTGGACTCACATGGTGGAAACGCCATCATCTTCAATATAGAAAAATTGTGTGGCTTGTAGTTATCCATTGTCCAATGACATATTGTTAACATTACAATTCAGTGCAGAACGTATTTTTTTTATTAAACATTCTGTATATACATACATATTCTGTGTTTATACATTGTTTTTTCTTCTTCTTTGTAGCAACCATAATCACACAGGAAATCTTTGTAGCTAGATGGGGCACATGGCGTAAATACTAAATAGCCAAAATTAAAAGTGATTGGCCTTAAATGTAGCTCTGCATGATTTTTTTCCCCTTTAATATAATTTATGGATTATTGCACATGAAAACATTAAAATTATTCCAGATAGCCAGGAATGCTTAATAAAGTAACCAATCAATGCCCTACATTTACATAGATATGCCTGAAAATGTGTGTTTTTTAATGTATTTTGACATGTTTTCTGTATTCCCGTAGTTTAATATACACTAAATAACATTAATATACTGTAATAGAAATAGTTTTGACTGTAAACCATGCTCTGTATTTTTTGCAAATTACATGTAATTTTGTGGTACAATTATTTACTGTAATTTTAGGGTATCCATCGGGAAAGTTTTATGACAAACCTATTAATGTTTTTTTGCTGTGTATATTTACCTGATTTGATGTCTGTCATTGTTAGTTCACTTCAAGTACGACACTGTTCCGGTGTCAGTTTTTTGAGGATCCTCAATCAAGCTTCTGCCAAAAGTTAGTTGAAGAAGAAGATGCTGTAACATACTACAAGAAATATAAGACCATGGTCCTACTAGATTAATACTTAATTACCACCTTCTATCAACTAGAAACAGTGTCACATATATCTTCACATTTAGCTGTTTAATAAAAGTATTAAGTTAAACAACAGGAACTTACTGAGACTAAATGCCTGGCTCGAAACAAAAGGCAATATCATGCAAGCGGGTTTCACACAGTAGATGATTCAAACTGCGACAAGGATGTGAGGAGTCTCTTTTCGAGGTGCATTTCTAATGTTCAGATGCAACTGTTTTGCATATGTAGGCGTGACTGTGACAGTAACTGTAACTTGGAATGCCGCTCAGAATCCTGCTCCAAAGAAACATTCATGGAATCCTAAACATTTAAATACATATTGAGAGTTACGAGTTAAGAGAATAAAATATAAAAACAAGAATTTGATCGAAATGTGACAGCAACGCATACCATTACAATCCATGACCAAAAGGTGATTCAGTTAAAACATTAATTAAAAAAACACTTCTTCATTATTTATTCTTTGTATGACATTGAATTATTCCACAGTTAGAAAGATTTGTTGGGACCACAACTGTCTCTAAATAAATCCTTCCCACTTCCAGTGTTTTCACAGCCCCTGAAAATGTGTCTGACTCATATGGCTGTACTACTAACCCCTGCAGTGTGAAACCAAATACCAGGCTAGAACCAAAGATAAATAAGATGCATGTGAATTTACACAGTGGATGATTTAGACACCAGCAGGGTATCACATGGAAATGCGGTTCTAATGTTTAGATGCCACTGTTTTGCATAAGTAGGTGTGAATGTGACAGTAACTGTAACTTGGAATGCCGCTTAGAACCCACGTTCCAAAGAACTTGTTTTAAAATACTAAACATGTGCAGCATTGCGCTAGCTGTGTTATGTTTGAGAGCATGTATGAACGGTCCGCTTCAAGTCCCCCACAGAATGTCCATTAAATTAAATCTGGGTTTTCACTTGACCATTGAATATCGTTCCATATTTTTTTACTTTGTTGTAGATTTGTTGTCTTTTATTTGTCAAATGCACTTTATAACATAGCATCTGAACAATACAAATGTTGTGAAATGCCATCAACCCAGTATCATTTAAGAAAATGTAGATCAATATAAAAAATATACATACAATATAACCAAAAAGCAGTTGTCGCAAGTGTAGAACTGGGGAATATGGACAATATAAATATAAATTCTATTAAATATATGTGTAGTAGTGTATATAAATGTGTACTTTAAAATGTTCTAATGTGCATTGCATGTACATGAAAATTGACCAGAGCATGATAATATTAATTGATCAAGATGATCAGAAGATTAATGTGTGCTGTTTTGCTTTTACATATTCATTTGTGACCCGTTGACTTCAACCAGATGGCAGCAGTGTGAACAGACTGTAGTCTGTGTGCTATAGGGTTTTTTCAATCAATAACATTTATTTTTAGAGCCTTTTTTACAACAAGGGTTGTCACAAAGTGCTTTTACAAACACCCAACCTGAAATCACGCATCAACAAGTTGATACACAATAGCTAGGAAAAAAATCCCTGATGGGTTGAGTTTGGGACGAAACCTAGAGAGGAACCAGGCTCTGTGGGGTGCCTTGCCTGTGCAAATACTCTCAATTGTGCACCTATAGAGGTTGGTGAGTGTTTTTGCACACATCCCCCCCCTTCCCCCTTGCTGTTTCGTAATATTTACAATCATTTCCTTAGATCTGTTGAGGTGGATTTTCCTGTAAAACATAGACCGGAATTTGCTTTCTCTTTCCTGTTTGACATTTCTCAAGAGTTAAAAAAATGAAATTGGATGTCTACACAGGCTGACCAAATCAGGTTTTTTTAATCCATTTGTTTTTTACAATTACATCAGATTTGTAGATTGCAGTTTGTGAAAATATATAGATATTAGAATTGGTCATAGTGACATTTTTGTCTTTCTTATTGTACAACTAATAGACCAAGCCACAGTAGGGGTTAGAGCCATTAGCGCGACGTGCACATCCAGGACGGTCAACTGGATGTCACCACTAGGGGGGGCCCTCAAGTAGATGTTTAACAGGACGGACGGGAGATAAGAGATGTTCAGCGCGATGTGGAGCAGAATGTACAGGGATGAGTAATGTTATTGCAGGTGCAAGCCGGGTGGAGGTGACAGTCTGGATGGACAGGGAAGGGGTCTGAACATCATAGCATCCAGCGCTAGCTCAATTAACATTGAGTGCCTTGGATGTCTTACGAAGAGTCAGGAGGTGGATGAAAGCTATCTGTTTCAAAGAGTATTTCAATTCAAACACACCTGGTCTGCAAGAACATTATCCACAAGATGGGTGACTTGCGCCTTAATCAAAATGTCTTAACCGAAACACTTTGATCGTTTCATTATCGGGCTTGACTGGTTTAGTTTTGAATGAAGGTGCTGTTTAAAATGTTTTAGGTTGCTGTGCTTCAGTGTTGGGTCTATGTGTGTGAACATTGTAGCAGTATTGGTTTTTAAAGCTACTTGTCAGTATTTCTGTCTAAGTTTCAGCAATTTGAATGAAGGCACCTTTGTCACTTTCTGTATGTTAGAAATTTGTTCTGCTTTAAATATATTTGTTTAAAATGCTTTTCAGATTGAGGTTTATTCGCCAAGTCTGTTTACACATACAAGGAATGTTTTCGACCACTAGCGGCAACATTTAAAAACACATTTCAAGACCTATAAAAAACTGGGGAAAACAGAGCAAAAACACAAAACAGACTGTCAGGAAACCCATGATATTACAACATAAAAATATATTACCATTTTAACAGCCATATTCATATTTTGCTTTTGTCTAACCCCTATGTCTGTACTACTAACCCCTGCAGTGCCAAACTAAAATCCAGGCTAGAACCAAGAGGAAATAACATACAAGCAGATTTACAGTAGATGATTTTGACAGCGACAAGGAAGTGAGGAGTCTCTTTTGGAAGTGGTGGTGTTCAGAAGCAACTGTTTTGCATAAGTAGGCGTGACTGTGCCAGTAACTCATCTCATCTCTCATCTCATCTTCAACCGCTTATCCGGGGTCGGGTCGCGGGGGTAGCAGCTCTAGCAGGGGACCCCAAACTTCCCTTTCCCGGGCAACATTAGCCAGCTCTGACTGGGGAATCCCGAGGCGTTCCCAGGCCAGTGTGGAGATATAATCTCTCCACCTAGTCCTGGGTCTTCCTCGAGGTCTCCTCCCAGCTGGACGTGCCTGGAACACCTCTCTAGGGAGGCGCCCAGGTGGCATTCGTACAAGATGCCCGAACCACCTCAACTGGCTCCTTTCTATGCAAAGGAGCAGCGGCTCTACTCCGAGTTCCTCTCGGATGACTGAGCTTCTCACCCTATCCCTAAGGGAGAGGCCAGCCACCTTTCTGAGAAAACCCATTTCGGCCGCTTGTACCCGCGATCTCGTTCTTTCGGTCATGACCCAGCTTTCATGACCATAGGTGAGGGTAGGAACAAAGATTGACCGGTAGATCGAGAGCTTTGCCTTTCGGCTCAGCTCTCTTTTCGTCACAACGGTGCGGTGAAGCGAATGCAACACCGCCCCCGCTGCTCCGATCCTCCGACCAATCTCCCGCTCCATTGTTCCCTCACTCGCGAACAAGACCCCGAGGTACTTGAACTCCTTCACTTGGAGTAAGGACTCATTCCCTACCCGGAGTAGGCACTCCACCGGTTTCCTGCTGAGAGTCATGGCCTCAGATTTAGAGGTGCTAACCCTCATCCCAGCCGCTTCACACTCGGCTGCGAACCGATCCAGTGAGTGCTGAAGGTCACCGACCGATGAGGCCATCAGGACCACATCATCCGCAAAAAGCAGTGATGTGACCATCAGCCCACCGAACGGAAACCCCTCCCCCCCATGACTACGCCTTGATATCCTGTCCATGAATATTACAAACAGGATTGGTGACAAAGCGCAGCCCTGGCGGAGGCCAACCCCCACCTGGAACGAATCCGACTTACTGCCGAGGACACGGACACAGCTCATGCTTTGAGCGTACAGAGATTGGATGGCCCTGAGAAGAGACCCCCTCACCCCATACTCCCGCAGCACCTCCCACAAAAGATCCCGGGGTACCCGGTCATACGCCTTCTCCAGATCCACAAAACACATGTAGACTGGATGGGCATACTCCCAGCCCCCCTCCAGGATCCTTGCGAGAGTAAAGAGCTGGTCCGTGGTTCCCCGGCCAGGACGAAAACCGCATTGTTCCTCTTCAATCTGAGGTTCGACTATTGGCCGAACCCTCCTTTCCAGCACTACTTTGGAGTACACTTTACCAGGGAGGCTGAGGAGTGTGATACCTCTGTAATTGGCACACACTCTCTGCCAGTAACTGTCTCTTGGAAATGCAATCCATGACCAAAAGGTAATTAAGTTAAAACAGTAATAAAACATTTTCACTGTTATTGCTTGTAAGACAGTTTATCTAAATATTTGCACAGCCGCTGAAACCTTTTTTAGTTTGTTTGTTATTGTCACGTATGGATATACGGACACAAGGGCAGGGCAAACGAAGGACATTTATTGAATAAAATTACAACTATAACTGAAAAACCGCTAAACAAGACAAAGGCAAACGTTACGTTGGTAAAAACCACACAAAGACCGACGACACACAGTGGGAGGAGGAACAAAAATATGATGGTGATTAGGAAGACAGGTGAGGGCAATGAAACATTGAAACAAGTGTCCATGTGCCAAACGAGGGAGAGACGCTGGATTTCAACGGCAAGTTTCGGCGTTCGTCCTCACCGGTCTTCTAGTGCCACCATCCACCTCATCACTACATTGTCTTGTCACGTCAATACGCACACCTGGTGTCCATTACCTCCTTAGTAGAGGTATAGGTTCCATGTGTCTGGTCATGTCTTTGTCTGGAATTGTTTTATGTTACGTGTTGGTGGTGAGCAGCTATTTAGATTGCCTTTGAGAAGTGTGAGATATTCTGCGCTGTGTCGCATTGTTTATTGTTTTGACAAGTGACTTAGTACTTTAGGTAGAGGCTGTGGCCTCAGTGTGTGGCTAAACATTTAAACTACCACAAACGTTATGACGGTCTGGCTCTGTCCTTCCACTATACGCACTTAACTCATCCGTGACAATAGCAGAAGAATAGCAAAAATTATAGGCTACATACAATTAAAATTTATAGCATTTGTATCAAATGTAGAAATGGGGAATATGGCCAGTATGAATAGGAATTAAATAATTTTAAGTGTAGTAGTGCAAATAAACGTGGTGCATTAAACTACAATGTAATGTGTCGTGAATTAACATTGGAAATTACCAGAGCATGAAATTGTGCATTGAATAATATAATCAGAATATTAATGTTGCTGTTTGACGAGTCTTATGGCCTGGGGTAAAAAAAACAGTGTGTGAGTCTGGTAGTCCTTGATCTAATGCTGATATGGCAGCCGAAGCAACATTCCAGTGACTTAACCATCGTATATAGAGCCTTGCTATCAGCAGTGGGGCAGCTTCTGTACTAGGCAGTACAACAGCGTAAACAAATTCTCTAAATGGTGCACCTGTAGAGGTTGGTAAGAGTTTGGAGACATGCCAAACTTCAGAAGTCTTCTCAGGAAGTATAGGTGCTTTTGGGCAGTTTTCACCTCTGAGTCTGCTTGCCACCTGCCGTTGTTAATGTAGAAGCATATTCCACCTGCTTTCGTTTTGCCCAAAAGATCTGTGTCACGATTCACCCAAAATATTGTGAAGCCGGGCAATTGCAACGCCAAGTCTGGTACACCTTACATTTTGTTATGTTACAGTCTTATTGCAAAATGGATTTCATATTTTTTTCGCCCTCTCAATTCTACACACAATACCGCCTAACACAAAAAAAAATGTTTTTTGAATATTTTTAATAGATTTGTGAAGAAATAAGAATGACAACACAACATGTACATAAGTATTTTGTCTGCTCAATGCTTTGTTGAAGCACCTTAATTACAGCCACAAGTATTTTGGAGAATGTATACAAGCTTGGCACACCTATTTCTGTGCAGTTTCTCCCATTCTTCTTTGCTGGACGTCTCAAGCTCCATCGGATTGGATGGGGAGCGTTGGTGCACAGTCATTTTCAGATCTGTCCAGTGATGTTCAATCATGTTCAAGTCTGGGCTCTGGCTGGGCCACCCAGGGTTATTCACAGTTGTCCCAAAGCCACTTCTTTTGCTGTGTGTCTAGGGGTCGATGTCCTGTTGACCGTTTCTCTTCTCACTCTCCATGTCCTTGATGCTCTCAAAGCCCAAATAACTCAAAAAAAACCTCATTCTTTTAGAGCTACGTATTTTACTTGCCAATGTCCTTTCTGCATCTTTCCATATCAATGACAGAGTCCCAGCTGCTAAAGAGACAAACGATGGCATCAGCCTTTCCACACCCCCTGCCAACCCTGCCAAAACTCTCAACACCCCTGATATTAACCCTAAACCTATAACTGACACACCCCATGCAAGAGCACTTAACACGGACATTAACCCTAAAAATATCACTGACACACCCCCTGCAAGAGCACTTAACACTGACATTAACCCTAAAAATATAACTGACACACCCCATGCCAACCCTGCCAAAACTCCCAACACCCCTGACATTAACCCTAAACCTATAACTGACACACCCCATGCAAGAGCACTTAACACGGACATTAACCCTAAAAATATCACTGACACACCCCCTGCAAGAGCACTTAACACTGATAATAACCCTAAACCAATAACTGACACTAATCCTAAACCTATAACTGACACACCCCATACAAGAACCGCTAACCCTGACGCTATACAGGACACTAGCCATGTTAGACAAGCAGGCAAAAATATTAACAGTACAACTGCAGCTGACAGTAACAGTATCCATGACATTAATAACGTCATTAGGTTTACAGCTACCAGTGACATGATCCAAAACACAAACCAAAGCACCACTGCTAAGGCTGTCACTGTCCATGGGATTACTTCTGACACTAACACTGCCACTAGCCCTGACCCTCCCCCTGGCACTGCCTTTTCAGCTGCCACTCCCCCAGGTGCTAATTTTAAGGTTGCGTTTAGCACTACCCCTGAGACTAACCCTGACACTAACCCCGGCACTAGATTTGACACAACATCTGGCAGTAGTCCTAACAACGATACAATCCCTGGCAAAACCCACGACACGACCCCTGACACATACTCGACCCCTGGAACTAAACTCAACCCAAAGACAACCCCTGACACCAAACCTGACATTAATCCTGGAACTAGCCCCAATTCTGACACTTTCTCTGACACTGACCCCAATTCCTGCAGAACCCACACTGCTAACGCCGCCCACTGCCCTCCCAATGAACCTAGCAGTGACATTAGCCGTGACTCTAAAAACATAACTGATAGTGCCTCCATATGAGGCACTGCTTGCCTGAACCATATCACTGCCTTGAACACAAACTCTGGCACTGACATGGACCTTATCATGGACTCTAATATTGGCACTACCATCTTCTCTATCTTTGGCAGTTGCCCTAAAATAAACACTGAAACCCCTCCTGAGACCAGCCCGGACACCATCCCTGACACCAGCCTTGACATCACCACTTCCCCAGCTTCCACATTCGCCCCTTTCCACACAAATAATATGGATAGCACCAGTACCCCTACAGAAACCTCTGCCATGGCCCATGGCCCCGTCTTTGCCCCGATTCTGACCCAAGCCATTGTCTGTCCTCCATTGAGTTTGGGGTTCCCATGTGCCGTCTTCACTGCTTCATGTTTGTCACTCTGCGTCGGACTCCCTTCTGTGAAGCTGTCACTCTTTTTTGAACCTGTTATAAAGAAATGAACGACACATAAAATACAGTATTAGAATATGTAAAACCTAGATTATTTTCAGCATTTTACTAAATTTCCCCTTAAAGGTTACATAGTACCTGGTTGGTTTGATACACGTTTGGTTCGATCGTTTTAACCAGGCTTGTTACTTTTTTGTCTACGGAACCAAAATTCTGTTTGTGCCATATTGTAGAGCCCTGAAGTTTTATGTTTTGCCTAACTCTGACAGTTTTTAACACCCATTAGTCATGAATCCCATACATGTGTTGCAATCTACAAGTCATTTGGGGTTTTAAGTCTTTTTGTAGTTGTCAGCAAATCTTTGCTCTGCAGAAATATCTAAGATGGAAAACTTTGTCCAACTTTGGACACACATGGTGGAAACGCCATCATCTTTAATATAGAAAAATTGTGTGGCTTGTAGGGCCACCTATATGGATTTCAATCTCATAACTGTAATGCTTAGTTATCCATTGTCCAATGACATATTGTTAACATTACAATTCAGTGCAGATTAAATGTAGCTCTGCAGGATTTTCTCCCCTTTAATATAATTTATTGGTTATTGCAGATGAAAACATAAGTCTGAAATTATTCCAGATAGCCAGGAATGCTTAATAAAGTAACCAATCAATGCCCTACATTAACATAGATATGCCTGAAAATTTGTGTTTTTTAATGTATTTTGACATGTTTTCTGTATTCCCGTAGTTTAATATACACTAAATAACATTAATATACTGTAATAGAAATAGTTTCGACTGTAAACCATGCTCTGTATTTTTCCAGTTTATTACATGTTATTTTGTGGTACATATATTAACTGTAATTTTAGGGTATCCATCGGGAAAGTTTTATGACAAACCTATTAATGTTTTTTTGCTGTGTATATTTACCTGATTTGATGTCTGTCATTGTTAGTTCACGTCAAGTACGACACTGTTCCGGTGTCAGTTTTTTGAGGATCCTCAATCAAGCTTCTGCCAAAAGTTAGTTGAAGAAGAAGATGCTGTAACATACTACAAGAAATATAAGACCATGGTCCTACTAGATTATGTCACGAGTGGTGAGTTAGGGTACTGCACTGTCTGGTTTCGGGTGCCCACTTCCTGGTTTATGTTGGTTACAGCTGTTGGGGATTTGTAATCACTGGGTTATAAAGGGATTGCCTAGATGTCACTGTTTGCTGTTCATTGTTCCATGTCACATTGTTAGTTTAGAGGTGAGTGTTTGTTTCACGATTAGTTGTTGTTTGGAGGTGTTCGTTTAAGTCGCTATATGCGCATTTTACTTTCATCAACCAAGTTCGTGTTTTTCGCCGTTGTCGGTTTGTTTTGTGTTTTTATCACTAATAAACCTTATTTAACGGATTTACGGCTTTGCACATGGCTTACCACACTACACCTTGGACAAGTCGTGACAGATTAATACTTAATTACCACCTTCTATCAACTAGAAACAGTGTCACATATATCTTCACATTTAGCTGTTTAATAAAAGTATTAAGTTAAACAACAGGAACTTACTGAGACTAAATGCCTGGCTCGAAACAAAAGGCAATATCATGCAAGCGGGTTTCACACAGTAGATGATTCAAACTGCGACAAGGATGTGAGGAGTCTCTTTTCGAGGTGCATTTCTAATGTTCAGATGCAACTGTTTTGCATATGTAGGCGTGACTGTGACAGTAACTGTAACTTGGAATGCCGCTCAGAATCCTGCTCCAAAGAAACATTCATGGAATCCTAAACATTTAAATACATATTGAGAGTTACGAGTTAAGAGAATAAAATATAAAAACAAGAATTTGATCGAAATGTGACAGCAACGCATACCATTACAATCCATGACCAAAAGGTGATTCAGTTAAAACATTAATTAAAAAAACACTTCTTCATTATTTATTCTTTGTATGACATTGAATTATTCCACAGATAGAAAGATTTGTTGGGACCACAACTGTCTCTAAATAAATCCTTCCCATTTCCAGTGTTTGCACAGCCCCTGAAAATGTGTCTGACTCATATGGCTGTACTACTAACCCCTGCAGTGTGAAACTAAATACCAGGCTAGAACCAAAGATAAATAAGATGCATGTGAATTTACACAGTGGATGATTTAGACACCAGCAGGGTATCACATGGAAATGCGGTTCTAATGTTTAGATGCCACTGTTTTGCATAAGTAGGTGTGAATGTGACAGTAACTGTAACTTGGAATGCTGCTTAGAACCCACGTTCCAAAGAACTTGTTTTAAAATACTAAACATGTGCAGCATTGCGCTAGCTGTGTTATGTTTGAGAGCATGTATGAACCGCTTCAAGTCCCCCACAGAATTTACATAAAATTAAATCTGGGTTTTCACTTGACCATTGAATATCGATCCATTTTTTTTAGTTTGTTTTAGATTTGTTGTCTTGAATTGAATATGATTTTGTCAAAGTCAAATTCTTTTATTTGTCAAATGCACTTTATAACATAGTATCTGAACAATACAAATATTGTTGAATGCCATCAACCCAGTATCATTTAAGAAAATATAATGTATATAAATAGAAAAAATATACATACAATATAACCAAAAATAAGTTGTGGCAAGGTTAGAACTGGGGAATATGGACAATATAAATATAAATTCTATTAAATATATGTGTAGTAGTGTATATAAATGGGTATATTAAAATGTTCTAATGTGCATTGCATGTACGTGAAAATTGACCATAGCATGATAAAGTTAATTGATCAAGATGATCAGAAGATTAATGTGTGTATTGGCCTAGGGGGTAAAAACTTTTGCTTTTACAGATTCGTTTGTAACACCCAACCTGAAATCACGCATCAACAAGTTGATACACAATAGCTAGGAAGAAATCACTGATGGGTTGAGTTTAGGACGAAATCTAGAGAGGAACCAGACTCTGTGGGGTTGCACGAAAGGGAGATGGCTGGCGATGATATGTTCTTCTGACTACTACCCTCTGGAAGGCCTTGCAATCAGCAGCGTAGCAGCTGCCGTACCCGGCAGTATTGCAGCCTGTGCGAATACTCTCAAGGTGCACCTATAGAAATTGGTGAGTGTTTTTGCACACATGCCAAACTTCTTGCGTATCCTCAGAACTCTTTTGGGCTGGTTTTACCACAGATTCTGCTTGCCTGGACATAGAAAGGTCATCTTTGATGAACACAACATGTTTTGTAACATCTACAATCATTTCCTTAGATCTGTTGAGGTGGATTTTCCTGTAAAACATAGACCGGAATTTGCTTTCTCTTTCTTGTTGGAGATTCCTCAAGAGATAAAAAAATGAAATAGGATGTTTACACAGACAGACCAAATCAGTTTTTTTTTCATCTTTTTACAATTACATCCGATTTGTAGATTGCAGTTCTGCTTTAAATATATTCACCAAGTCTGTTTACACATACAAGGAATGTTTTCGACCACTAGTGGCAACATTTAAAACACACATTTCAAGACCTCCAAAAAATGGGCAAAACAGAGCAAAAACACAAGACGAACAGTCAGGAAACCCATGATATTACAACATAAAACTATATTAGCATTTTAACAGCCATATTCATATTTTGCTTTTGTCTAACCCCTATGTCTGTACTACTAACCCCTGCAGTGCCAAACTAAAATTCCAGGCTAGAAACAAGAGGAAATAACATACAAGCAGATTTACAGTAGATGATTTTGACAGCGACAAGGAAGTGAGGAGTCTCTTTTGGAAGTGGTGGTGTTCAGAAGCAACTGTTTTGCATAAGTAGGCGTGACTGTGCCAGTAACTGTCTCTTGGAAATGCAATTTATGACCAAAAGGTAATTAAGTTAAAACAGTAATAAAAACGTTTTCACTGGTATTGCTTGTAAGACAGTTTATCTAAATATTTGGGCAGATTTATTGAATAAAATTATAACTATAACTGAAAAACCACTAAACAAAACAAGACATAGGCAAACAATACGTTGGTAAAAACCACACAAAGACCGACGACACACTGGGAGGAGGAACTTAAATAGGATGGTGATTAGGAAGACAGGTGAGGGCAAGGAAACATTGAAACAAGTGTCCATGTGCCAAACGAGAGAGAGGGCGTTGGATTTCAAGGGCAAGTTTCGTCGTTCGTCCTCACCGGTCTTCTAGTGCCACCATCCCCCTCATCACTACATTGTCTTGTCACGTCATTACGCACACCTGGTGTCCATTACCTCCTTCGTAGAGATATAGGTTCCCTGTGTCTGATCATGTCTTTGTCTGGAATTGTTTTATGTTACGTCTTGGTGGTAATCTGCTATTTAGATTGCCTAAATAGATATTCTGCGCTGTGTCGCGTTGTTTATTGTTTTGACAAGCGCCATTAGTACGTTAGGTAGAGGCTGTTGCAGTGTGTGGCTAAACTTTTAAACTACCACAAACGTTATGACGGCTCCGTCCTTCCACTATACGCACCTCACTCATCCGTGCAAATAACAGAAGAATAGCAAAAATGATAGGCTACAAACAATTAAAACGAATAGCATTTGTAGCAAATGTAGAAATGGGGAATATGGCCAGTATGAATAGGAATGAAATAATTATAAGTGTAGTAGTGCAAATAAACCTGGTGCATTAAACTGCAATGTAATGTGTCGTGAATTAACATGGAAAATGACCTGAGCATGAAACTGTGCATTGAATAATATAATCAGAATATGAATGTTGATGTTTGACAAGTCTTATGACCCGGGGATAAAAACAGTGTGTGAGTCGGTGAGACCGTGCTCTAATGCTCAAATGACACCTTCTAGACGGCAGCAGTGTGAACGGACCGTAGCCTGGTTGTATATAGTCTTTTATGATGTTCTGTGCTTTCTTAAGGCACCACCATTGGTATATGCCTTGAATGGAAGATGAGATGGCAGCCGAAGCTATATTCCGGTGACTTAACCATCATATAGCGCCTTGCTATCAGCAGTGGGGCAGCTGCTGTACAAGGCAGTACAATTGTGTAAGCTGATTCTCTCAATGGTGCACCTGTAGATGTTGGTGAGAGTTTGGAGACATGCCAAACTTCAGAAGTTTCCTCGGAAAGTATGGGTGCTTTTGGGCAGTTTTCACCTCTGAGTCTCGTTGCCACCTTCCATTGTTAATGTAGAAGCATATTCCACCTGCTTTCGTTTTGCCCAAGAGATCTGTGTCATGATTCACCCGAAAGATTGTGAAGCTGGGCAAATTCAACGCCAAGTCTGGTACACCGGACATTTACACTAATCATGTTATGTATAGCCTTGTTCCAAAATGGATTTAATATTTTTTCCCCCTCTCAATTCTACACACAATACCGCCTAATACAAAGTGAAAACTGTTTGTTGAATGTTTTTAATAGATTGGCGAAGAAATAAGAATGAAAACATAACATGCATAAGTATTCAGTCTGCTCAATGCTTTGTTGAAGCACCTTAATGACAGACACAAGTATTTTGGAGTATGATACTACAAGCTTGGCACACCTATGTTTGGGCAGTTTCTGACATTTTTCTTTGCTGGACGTCTCAAGCTCCATCAGATTGGATGGGGAGCGTTGGTGCACAGTCATTTTCAGATCTGTCCATTGATGTTCAATCAGGTTTAAGTCTGGGCTCTGGCTGGGCAACTCAGGGACAATAGCAGAGTTGTGCCAAAGCCACTTTTTTTGCTGTGTGTCTAGGGGTTGATGTCCTGTTGACAGTTTCAGTTCTCTGGCACTTTTAGAGTTTGAT
Source organism: Dallia pectoralis (assembly GCA_029465975.1). Lineage (NCBI taxonomy): Eukaryota > Metazoa > Chordata > Actinopteri > Esociformes > Umbridae > Dallia > Dallia pectoralis. The sequence continues at coordinate 14,896,773 of CM055746.1, read as the reverse complement.
ACCGTGACAATGATTTCCAAGTGCAGACTATCAGTTTTAATTTCACTGTGATTTTATAGATTTATTTTTTCAATACATTGCTTTAAACTGAGTTATCGTCAAATTACAATATTATTAAATGAAAAGCATCAAAGTTTAAAAGAAACAATAGAAATTAGAACAAAACAATCGTTTTCTCTAACAAAAAAACGGACAAAAACGTTTGATTTTAATATAAACGGTAAAAAGCTCAACATTTTTTGCAGAACATTAAGCAGTACAACATTTCATCCTACCGTATTCCACAAATGAAAGCTTGCCCTTTAAACAATATTATGCCTACCCAGTTCTCCTGTGAGTTAACATTCAGATATTCAATGGTTACTGTGGCCTATACTTATTCACATTGATGGTTTAACTAGATGTGTTTCCACTGACAATGTGTTTCTGCTTTCCATCCACAATGACCAAATTATTATGGAGGACACTGGAGAGTCTGTGGATTTCACCGTTCTCTGTGCCCTTTGGGAATGTGTCTTTATCCCAGTTTATCGGCCCATATGCCCGCTGCTATCCCTCCAAATATCAGGGTCACTGTCCATACCCCTGATGCTCTCAATGCTGCGATCCCTAACAACATCACACACACAAACAGACCCCAAAACAACACTCTTGCTGCCACGTTCATTCCCTCAACATGTTTCATTAGCCTTGTTGCTTTTAACAACGCACTGTTATTCGTAGTAGGGGGCGGAGAGAACATGCTCTGTTTCACCGCCACTGTCATTGCTGCAACAGGCAATATCACTAACAGTGGCCCAGCTACTAAAGAGAAAAACCATGACATCAGCCATGACATCAGCCATGACATCAGCCATGCCACACCCCCTGCCAACCCTGCCAACCCTCCCAACACCCATGACATTACCCCTAAACCTATAACTGACACACCACCTGCAAGAGCACTTAACACTGACATTAACCCTAAACCAATAACTGACACACCCCATGCCAACCCTGCCAACCCTCCCAACACCCCTGACATTAACCCTAAACCAACAGCTGATGACACACCCCCTACAAGAGCCCCTGCCCCTGTCATTACCCCTAAACCAACCTCTGACACACCTCCTGCAAGAGCCCCCGCCCCTGACATTAACCCTAAACCAATAACTGATGGCACACCCGATACAAGAACCGCTAACCCTGACGCTATACAGGACACTAGCCATGTTAGACAAGCAGGCAAAAATATTAACAGTACAACAACTGCAGCTGACAGTAACAGTATCCATGGCATTAATAACGTCATTAGCTCTACAGCTACCAGTGACATGATCCAAAACACAAACCAAAGCACCACTGCTAAGGCTGTCACTGTCCATGGGATTACTTCTGACACTAACACTGCCACTAGCCCTGACCCTCCCCCTGGCACTGCCTTTTCAGCTGCCACTCCCCCAGGTGCTAATTTTAAGGTTGCGTTTAGCACTACCCCTGAGACTAACCCTGACACTAACCCCGGCACTAGATTTGACACAACATCTGGCAGTAGTCCTAACAACGATACAATCCCTGGCAAAACCCACGACACGACCCCTGACACATACTCGACCCCTGGAACTAAACTCAACCCAAAGACAACCCCTGACACCAAACCTGACATTAATCCTGGAACTAGCCCCAATTCTGACACTTTCTCTGACACTGACCCCAATTCCTGCAGAACCCACACTGCTAACGCCGCCCACTGCCCTCCCAATGAACCTAGCAGTGACATTAGCCGTGACTCTAAAAACATAACTGATAGTGCCTCCATATGAGGCACTGCTTGCCTGAACCATATCACTGCCTTGAACACAAACTCTGGCACTGACATGGACCTTATCATGGACTCTAATATTGGCACTACCATCTTCTCTATCTTTGGCAGTTGCCCTAAAATAAACACTGAAACCCCTCCTGAGACCAGCCCGGACACCATCCCTGACACCAGCCTTGACATCACCACTTCCCCAGCTTCCACATTCGCCCCTTTCCACACAAATAATATGGATAGCACCAGTACCCCTACAGAAACCTCTGCCATGGCCCATGGCCCCGTCTTTGACCCCATCCTGAACCCAACCACAATATGTTCTTCAGCAAGTTTGGTGTCCCCTTCTGTCTTCAATGCTGCACGTTTGTCACTCTGCGTCGGACTCCCTTTTGTAAAGCTGTCGCTCTTTTCTGGATTTGTTATAAGGGAAGGAAATAAACAAGATTTAAAATACAATATATTTAAGAACTGAGATTATGTTGCGTTTTGTCAGAAAATTTATATTAATTTTTCGGGCGAACAATCCACAAAGTTCCACCACAAAAGTTACATGACACCTGGTTGTCCCTCTAAAGTAAATAAACGTACAATAAAATGTGTTCTGCCCAGCAATTAACAAAAGTAGTAAACAAATGTGAACTACTATAACTTACAAAAAATATGTGAACTGAGCAGCAAGTAAAGCCAAATCAGCTGTTTATAGATGAACTTGGCTGTTGGTGGCCCTAATTCATGAATAAAGCACCCTATTTTACAAATAAAGCATTGGACAACAATATATTAAAGGCAAGCATGTACATTTTACTCTTTTCTAGAGCATTAGTTGTGAAGCCGCCATACATTTACCTGATTTATAGATGTCCATCGTTGGAAGTAGAGAAACAATGAAATTTAAAACAAGAATGGCCCAGTATCCGCTGCTTAGATGATCCTCAGTCAAGCTTTTACCAAAAGTCAGTTAAAGGAGATGTTGAAGTTGCTGTAACATGCGACAAATAATATATAACCAGGTTCAAACAAGAGTAATACTTAATTAAATGTACCACATTCTACCAGATGGCAACAGTGTCAATATATATCTTACACATACTGTATGTATTACATTTAGCTAGTTAGCTAAACCCTTGTCATACCTGATGGCTATAAACCCTCCTTGCAAAGACAAATAAAGAACATAAACTTACACAGAAATGTTGAGATGGATGTATTCCTGTAAACCGTAGACCTGAATTTACTTTCTCTTTCACTTTGATGTGCGACCATCCTCAAAAGAAAAAATATCATGGGATGTTCACACAGGCAGTCCAATCAGATTTTCAGGCAAAACTGAAAGGGTTTTGAACCCTAAAGACCCATGACAATATCCATTTTAATGAGTTAGTACAGTAATATATATGGTAAACAGGGTGCCTTATTGATTGATAATAATAATCACTTATAGGAAACACTGTGTTAGGACACCATGATAACCATTCAGTTTTCAGTCTCTGTCTTTTAATTTCTTTACTCATATCTATTAGCTGTTTTATGTCGGGGGGGAGATTGAAAAAAGCAACATAAGAAAATATTTAGAAATTAAATTAGAAAATAATGTCTATGCTTTTTCAAAAGACACAATCTAATCTACATGTATTAAAAAATATGCATCTAGATTATCTGACATCTAGGCGACATATTCATTCAGTCAGATCTAGATGATGTGACATCTAGGCCACATATTCATTCAGTCAGATCTAGATGATGTGACATCTAGCCCACATATTCATTCAGTCAGATCTAGATGATGTGACATCTAGGCCACATATTCATTCAGTCAGATCTAGATGATGTGACATCTAGGCCACATATTCATTCAGTCAGATCTAGATGATGTGACATCTAGGCCACATATTCATTCAGTCAGATCTAGATGATGTGACATCTAGCCCACATATTCATTCAGTCAGATCTAGATGATGTGACATCTAGGCCACATATTCATTCAGTCAGATCTAGATGATGTGACATCTAGGCCACATATTCATTCAGCTAGATCTAGATGATGTGACATCTAGGCCACATATTCATTCAGTCAGATCTAGATGATGTGACATCTAGGCCACATATTCATTCAGTCAGATCTAGATGATGTGACATCTAGCCCACATATTCATTCAGTCAGATCTAGATGATGTGACATCTAGGCCACATATTCATTCAGTCAGATCTAGATGATGTGTCATCTTGGCCACATATTCATTCAGTCAGATCTAGATGATGTGACATCTAGGCCACATATTCATTCAGTCAGATCTAGATGATGTGACATCTAGGCCACATATTCATTCAGCTAGATCTAGATGATGTGACATCTAGGCCACATATTCATTCAGTCAGATCTAGATGATGTGACATCTAGGCCACATATTCATTCAGTCAGATCTAGATGATGTGACATCTAGGCCACATATTCATTCAGTCAGATCTAGATGATGTGACATCTAGGCCACATATTCATTCAGCTAGATGTAGATGATGTGACATCTAGGCCACATATTCATTCAGTCAGATCTAGATGATGTGACATCTAGGCCACATATTCATTCAGTCAGATCTAGATGATGTGACATCTAGGCCACATATTCATTCAGCTAGATGTAGATGATGTGACATCTAGGCCACATATTCATTCAGTCAGATCTAGATGATGTGACATCTAGGCCACATATTCATTCAGTCAGATCTAGATGATGTGACATCTAGGCCACATATTCATTCAGCTAGATGTAGATGATGTGACATCTTGGCCATGTTCCTGTTTGTTCAGACCGTGCCCTCCACCCGGCTTGCATCCAGCTCAACATTGCTCATTACCCAATCGCCTTGCTTAACATCCAGCTCAACATCCCTTAACACCCGTTCGTCCTGCAGGCACTCCTTGGTTCTCACCGTCCTTATTTGCGACTGCCGATTTGTCTCTTGGACAGGGGCCTACTTCTGAGTCTTTGCTGTGACTCAGGCCATTTCGGCTTCCTTTGGGTGGTCCTCTATGCAGTGTATGTGGTGGACCTTTGACCCTTGGTAAAGGGGTGGGGGCAATCCTGTGCTCCTTGGCTTTGCAGCTTTGCTTGCTTTCCTGCAGGGGTATAGCTTTTCTTTTTTGTGGCAATGTCTGGTTGATTTGGTCCGGTAGTGTTTTTTTCTAGCAGTGTGCTCACTGGGCAGTGTTTTTTCTCCTGGAATATGGCACGCATGTCTGGGCCTGTGGTGGGGGTGACTTCCGGTTTTAGTTCAGATGGAAGGTGGTGTTCAAAATGTTTTATGGTGCTGTCCTTCCGTGTGGCGTCCTCTTGTGTGGACATTGTACAACGTTTGTGGACATTGTACAGAGACTTATGATACAGAGTCAAAATGATGTATTTACAGACAACTGTATTCTCAGTGTCCTGTAGGTCTGGGTGCAGTTTAACAGTTTGGCCACATGGTGGTGTCAGACATCATATTTTTCAGTACTGGAAAAATTAACAAGTGTTTAAAACCGGCAGAAACAGTAGCCTATTTGAGTATATTATTACATATTTTGCCTGGGTTAAATAAGCTTAATCTTTAGCATCTAAATGTTTATTGAAAGCATGTAGAAATAGTCGTGATGAAGATGTATCCAGAATGATTCACAATCCAGACAGAAACCCAAAGGAACCCTGGAATTGTGGTACATGGAAAAGTAACAGTGGTTCCTGGAAAGGTAACGGTAACGGTGGTCAAACAGGTAACAGTGGTTTGTTTGGTCATGTTCGACTTTTATCCGTATTTTGTTCGTCTTCTGTTATCATATCTACCTGTTCTCATACCTCATATCTATTAATTCTCCCCTGGCTCATGAAAAGCACTTTTTTCAGAATGTAACCACTTTATACAACTCTCTCCAAATCATCCAAAACATGGCTTAAATCAGGAGAGAATAGGCATGTTTGAGGAGTGAGGGCAGCTGCCAACAGATTAAAGGTTTCTGAGTGTACTGAATTCAATATACTCCCAAGATAACCTTAAAAAAGTGAATTACAATAGAGATATATTACAAGTCAATTACCCTCTGTTCTATCATTCGGTCCCTTTCTCTGTCTCAACACTCGGTACACTCCTGAATACATTTATTTTATGTATTATATATTGTATTAACTATAAGATAACTTATAAAACACACAAACCTGCCAGGTAGAGCATGTACATGTACTTAAAATATGTTTAATAAAAATACCCCCATTCTCAAAATGCCTAAATACCGTGAACACATAAGTACAGTACAGTGACATTTCGAACCCTCCCACAAAACAAGATAATACCGCGTTAGCTAAACATTTGCATTCATCTTGTCAAATGTGGGCTTGATTTCAATGTCTAGATTACATTTCTAAAATGTCTCCTCCTTAGAATGTCTAGATTACATTTGTAAAATGTCTCCTCCTCACGTAGACCAGAGTCAGTGTTGCCAACTCCACAGTAAGGAAAGTAGCTATTGGCTGTCCTAAAAGTCGCTAAAGTCGCTTTGCATATACCCCGCCCCTTCACATTCAATTGTGATAGACGCTGTATAAGAGGTGGGAGAGACAAAATGTGAGCAAAAAACACCCTAAATATGTTTAGAACTACAACACAACTCCAACCCTACTACTTTATCCGGGCTTGGTACAGGCAAAAGTGACCAAAAAGAGATACTCTGGCGCGGAGTTATTTTATTTTTATTTATTTTTAATTTCTTGTTTTTTTTGTTTAGTTTCTGAAGTTGGGGATGTATTTTAATGTAACCCAGGGCAACATCAGTCATCGGCGGCTTCACGCATGCGCGCTTCATTTGTAGTCTGAACGCGGAAGGGTGAACATCTGCTCTGACTAACTGACTTTGTCATCACACAAGGCTAAAGTGAAAGTGAAACTATAAACGACGCGGTGGCATGTTGTCGACGTTAGCTGCCAATTTAGTTTTACATTACAACGGGGTGTGGTCTTGTGATGCACAAACACATGATTTTTCATCAGTCATCTAATTTCCTGGAAGAAAGTACCGTTGTAAGGTAAGAGATCACTGTGGTCTATTGTTTAGCGCAGGAAATACGAGTTAGTTGTGGGCTATAAGTAAAAGACCGTGATAAAATTGGTTTGATATTCAAACACCGAGTTTGTGTCAATAAATTACACGCCTAGATTCATTCAATAGGTTTTAACCATGTCATGTTTAAAACGTACATGTTGCTCAGCCTTTGGTTTTCACAAAAAGTGCTCTTTAGGGAAATTACTTAGAAATTTCAAACTGCTTTCATGTTATTTAGAGATGACTTCCACACGTTGCACAGCTGTTTGTTTTTTGCCCAAAAAAAGTTGAGAATATTTTTGTAAACAAATTTAAAAATGCAATAACTTCTTTGGTGAAAGACCATCTACGACTCAACCTTGTGCCTCAATGTCTTCCATTGGTGGTTTCATAACATGGATTTGGAGAGACGAGCGCTATCTGATGCACGGTCCGGGTGGACAGAGTTTCCCATTCCTGTTTCTATGGATGCTTTGTTGACAGAATAGGGAGGGATGTGCTTAAAACAGGCAGTCAGAGGCATATTTTCTTTACAGGACGAGCCGCTTCTGGGCATGTCAGCTGCTATGAGTCTGTATCTCCTGAGAGGAACAGACCGGCCTGATGTGCCTTATCCTTTACAGCCCACTTCCAGGCTGTATGGCTTTGGTGGCATTCATTTCTAATTACCTTCCTTACCTTCCCTTACATTCCAGCTTCTTCTGTACCGGGGGTATACAGTTGTAATAACTGCATGTTAACAAACTTGTAGCTACGTTGCTTTCTTTGAGTGTGTACAAAGAACCTATGAGTGGAAGAAGATGCAGAAAACAACAACAACAAAAGTAAACTGTTTTTGCCCCTGCATTCAAATGACTTGCATGTGCCACCTGGCTTCTAACGTGGAAGAGGGAAACGGTCGGAAACAAGTACAAGTAGAGGTTTCTATAGAAGTATTTCCTTCTCCAGGCAACTCAAAACAAGATAACATGTGTGGATCATGTCTTTTTTCATCCATTGCAATAAAACCATTGCTTCCCCAGGTTTTTGGTCGTTCTGCATTGAATCCTCCCAGAGCAAATGGATTTTTGGAAGCTGACAAAAAACAGGGGGGATGGATGGGTAGTGGGAAATTTGTCAGAGGGCTGTGGCTACGATTTCGGTGATGATAGAGTGACCAAATACTTCGCCACATCCTATGAGTGAGTAACTTAGCAAATTCACACAGTAGAACCTGTCCAATGCACATCTCCCCCTCAATGGTTTTAAAGTGGTGGTGTTACAAATTATGTGCAAACGTCTTTATACTTCCATAAATCAAGCGGAAATAAAGGACACTCTGTCCTTTACAATTGACACGAAGTGAACCCTGTTTTTTCCCCTTGGAACTGTTATGTCACTTGGGTTCTCTACTTCAAGCTGCACTGTTACAACAATCAGTTATGTATCTTTGGGTGTTTGTGTGTGAATATTTTTGTCTGTCAGGCTGTGTTTAAAGAAGCAGGTGATTGACCTACTGGCAGAGGGCTATTCTCCTGAAGTCCTTGATGCCCAGCCAGCTGTCACTGTGAAAGACTAGTAAGACACACACATTTGTTTTTATTTCCTTTGTTGAGCCCAGAAAATTGCAGGACTTGCAATTTCTAATCCATACATGTACAGCAAATCCAGATGTACACACACTAACGCATAAACACCTGTCTTGAACATTAGTTGGAGCTCTGCTAACAGCAGCTGTGTGTGTTTTTGTGTCTGTAGCTACGCTGGGTTGGTATGCTGTGGGTGCGTCTATATGTTAACTGTGCGTCTGCTGAATGAGAACAAGGAAGTGCTTCAGGAATATAAACCAGATCCAGTCACCCTGAAACCAGAGTGTGGTGATGATATGTCCTGGAGACAGGTAATTTTATATTATCAGGTCTTGTTTGTTCATCTGTTTCTCGTCAGGTTTATTCATCTTCTCTGTTCTTTCCCAGGTGAGCCACACCTTCTCTGACTATGGTCCCGGTTTGCGTTTCATCTCATTTAAACACGGAGGAAAAGACACCAAGTGGTGGAAAGGTCAATATGGAGTCAGAGTCACTGGGAGCTCCGTTACCGTAGAGACCATGCAAGCTTCACCAGCCAGGAACCTCCTGAAAAACCCAGCTGGAAACGGTAGTCAAATTTCCTTCTAGATGGTTAGCTTGCTTGCACCACCGATTGCTTTCCTCTTTCACTGGCAGGATCTCTGTGTTGAGTCATTGCATTGCTGTATGTCTTTTTGCTGATGTTTCTTCTGAGGGTTCTTCCTGAAAACAGGCATTGTCACTTGCTATGGCCTGTCAAACCAGATATTTGGCAAGCTCAGGGTCTTCGGGTCCAGCGAAAATGCAAGAAGGGCATTTTCACCGAGGATTTCTCCTATCCCATGATCAGATTTCAAAATGTCTATTTAATTGCCAGGTTACTGAGTCTGATGTGCTGAGGGTCTTACAGGCTTGGGGGGGGACCCAGCCTCCAGCCTTGCCTTGGCCTGTTTGGCTTTGAGTGTCCTGTTGCCATTTCATGATGTTATTGTTGAGAGTATCGTAGAAATAGTTTTGTGATGACAGGGAGTTACCCCAGAGGAGCGGAAACCCATCACCAAGACATTTGTCTTGACATTGTTCTCTAATAATTGTATAAACTAATATGTGGTGGTGCACACACTTCAATACGTTAGCATGCTAACATGGACAAAACCAGAAAAATATAATGTGTTCAAGCTGCCAAAATCCTGTCAAAATCTCCCAGACTTAAAAAAATATTTTGTTTTACAGATGCCAGACCTGAAGGATCCAGTGACCGTGAAATATCCGATGATGACTCCGATAACGGTAAGTTGTCAAGTGAGATTGTTTCAGATCAGTTTGTGTTTTTAGCTACCTAAGTTTTATGTTGGGATTAGGGTACAGCCATCATTTGGATTGTATAAATGATAGTTGCGTGATATATGAATTTGTCGTTTTGTCATCTAGTGTCTTCAGAAAGTATTCAGACCCTTTTACTGTCTTAACAGTTGTATTATAGACTTCATTCAAAGTATATTAAATATGTGTTGCCATTAATCAAAACATACTACCCCATGGTGATGAACCAAAGGACAATGTTTTAGGGGAATGGGTTACCAATTTATTGAAAATTGAAAAACTAGAATATCTAATGTATTCAGATTGTTTGCCGTGCGGTTTCAAATTGAGCTCAGATTCACCATGTGCCGTCGATCATTCTAGAGATGCTTCTAGAACATGATAATTGGAGTCATCCTGTGGTTTATGTGTTGATACTCAACCCTAAAACTCCTCTAGGTTACTGCTGTAAATATGACTAGGTTCATAGCACACTTACCTGAAACACCATACTGTATATATATATATTGTCGTTTATTTTTAAAAACTTTGCCTTCTTCTGTATTTGTGCTGTATTGTAATCCTAATTTTGTATTGATTTCAGATGAGAATGTATTGCAGTGGCATGCTCGTAAGTAGTCACTTTTTACAATTCCTCACGCTGAGATCATGGTTAAGCGTAGACTGAGGGTTGGTAGAGTATCTAACGAAGGGCCAGATGTATAAAGAATGGTATCATCTGCATAGAGATCGATCTGAAAGTCCCCAACAGCAAAAGCCACATTGCTAATGTAGAGAAACACCATACTGTATATGTATTGTTGTTTATTAAATAAAACACATAACCTTCTTCTGTATTTGTGCCGGTGTGCTGTATTGTAATCCTAATTTTGTATTGATTTCAGGTGATTATTTCATGGCGTGGCATGCTCGTAAGTAATCACTTTTTACAATTCCTCACACTGAGATCATGGTTATTTTGTCAGCATGTGCACAAATGGAGTTCCAGCTTGTGGGTTTGGTTGAATGACGATGAGTAGGCATGGACTCATCTCCGTTCATTCAGATAAGCTCATTCTGATCCAGCATGGAGAGTGTTAATAGATTTGATATTGAATGATGGATGTTTGGCATTGAATTCACAATTTACTTTACCCCTACAACTGAACACCAGAGCAATGAAGTAGGGCTGCCCAACGCTCATAAATCAAGCAAACATTTATAAATTATAAACTCTTAACAATTGTGTCATATTATGTCATATTTCATGTATTTTTTATTCAACCTTTATTTAACCAGGTAGGCTGGTTGAGAACAAATAAACACAATAAATACACAGAATACTAGAGTGCAAAATTCAGCAAATAACAATGGGACATAACAAGGCAATACAGGATCAAGTGGAGAGTCAATATACAGATAATACAGGATCAAGTGGAGAGTCAATATACAGATAATACAGGATCAAGTGGAGAGTCAATATACAGATAATACAGGATCAAGTGGAGAGTCAATATACAGATAATACAGGATCAAGTGGAGAGTCAATATACAGATAATACAGGATCAAGTGGAGAGTCAATATACAGATAATACAGGATCAAGTGGAGAGTCAATATACACATAATACAGGATGAGGTATAAGTAGATCAGTTGAGCAGCATTGATATGGAAATAACAAATATCTAAAAATACGGTCTATACAGAAAGTTAAATTGTATCTAGCAGGTAGGTCATTAGTGTATCTAGCAGGTAGGTCATTAGTGTATCTAGCAGGTAGGTCATTAGTGTATCTAACAGGTAGGTCATTAGTGTATTTAGCAGGTAGGTCATTAGTGTATCTAGCAGGTAGGTCATTAGTGTATCTAGCAGGTAGGTCATTAGTGTATCTAACAGGTAGGTCATTAGTGTATCTAGCAGGTAGGTCATTAGTGTATCTAGCAGGTAGGTCATTAGTGTATCTAGCAGGTAGGTCATTAGTGTATCTAGCAGGTAGGTCATTAGTGTATCTAGCAGGTAGGTCATTAGTGTATCTAGCAGGTAGGTCATTAGTGTATCTAGCAGGTAGGTCATTAGTGTATCTAGCAGGTAGGTCATTAGTGTATCTAGCAGGTAGGTCATTAGTGTATTTAGCAGGTAGGTCATTAGTGTATCTAGCAGGTAGGTCATTAGTGTATCTAGCAGGTAGGTCATTAGTGTATCTAGCAGGTAGGTCATTAGTGTATCTAGCAGGTAGGTCATTAGTGTATCTAGCAGGTAGGTCATTAGTGTATCTAGCAGGTAGGTCATTAGTGTATCTAGCAGGTAGGTCATTAGTGTATCTAGCAGGTAGGTCATTAGTGTATCTAGCAGGTAGGTCATTAGTGTATTTAGCAGGTAGGTCATTAGTGTATCTAGCAGGTAGGTCATTAGTGTATCTAGCAGGTAGGTCATTAGTGTATCTAGCAGGTAGGTCATTAGTGTATCTAGCAGGTAGGTCATTAGTGTATCTAGCAGGTAGGTCATTAGTGTATCTAGCAGGTAGGTCATTAGTGTATCTAGCAGGTAGGTCATTAGTGTATCTAGCAGGTAGGTCATTAGTGTATTTAGCAGGTAAGTCATTAGTGTATCTAGCAGGTAGGTCATTAGAGGATGAGCATGTGTGCATGCCTGAGCAAATAGAATAATTCAAGAATCAAAAAATATGTGACAGCAATCCAGGTGAAAATGATCCACTATGCAAAATGGATGTGAAGTCCAGGCTATTGAGTTGACTGATAAGAACACGATGGTTCACACCCTTAATTATATTACGGCAAATCAAAAACATTTGTAGTAGTCATAATGTCAGGAGGTACATGAAAACATGATGTATTTGTAGAATGAATGTATTTTCTTTAACATGTTCTTCAATATGACTTGTTTTTTCTTGTAGAGGGTGATTCAGATGATTCTGGTATCAGTGATTCAGATGATTCTGATGTGAATGATTCAGATGATTCTGATGTGTTTGATGGTAAGTGGGCACTTGCTGTTATTATATAATCACATTTGGATTGTTTTCATCTTTGCAGCTGTATATAGTGACCTATGCCATAATATCTAACTGAGAGTGACTGACTTTAGTGCTGTCACAAACACTTTGTACTCGTCATTTTCTACTGTTGCATATTTTTAAAAGTCGTCAACTGAAACCTAATATGACATATGTGTTTCATGTACATTTCTTTAAGTATAAATCCAAGTGCCAAAAAGTAATAAAAGAGAACAGCAAGTCTTGTGTGACTGTTTTTAGAAATGTTTTTTTCTAGTGTCTGTGAAACCATTTATATTCCTGCTTACTTAATAATGTCTAACTGAACACATTTCAGATATGCCCTGTCATAGTGCTTTTACTTCATAGTGTAGTATATGATGTACTGGTGATATTGTTAAGACTGGGTCTGCAGAGAGTGACTGAACACTTCCCTTCCAGAGAAAATGGAATTCTGGGAGCTGACCGACAACGGCGGAGATGGATGGAGCGTGGGAGATTTGCCAGAGGACTGTAACTACGATTTTGGTGATGATAGACTGACCAAATACTTCGCCACCTCCTATGAGTGAGTAACTAAGCAAATTCACCCAGTAGAACCTGTCCAATACACATAAGTGAGTAGCTGGGTCACCCAGTAGAACCTGTCCTATACACATGAGTGAGTTACTGGGTCACCCAGTAGAACCTGTCCTATACACATGATTGAGTAACTGGGTCACCCAGTAGAACCTGTCCTATACACATGAGTGAGTAACTGGGTCACCCAGTAGAACCTGTCCTTTACACAATCTCTAATGGTTGTTCACCCAGTAGAACCTGTCCTTTACACAATCTCTAATGGTTGTTCACCCAGTAGAACCTGTCCTATACACAATCCCTAATGGTTGTTCACCCAGTAGAACCTGTCCTTTACACAATCTCTAATGGTTGTTCACCCAGTAGAACCTGTCCTATACACAATCTCTAATGGTTGTTCACCCAGTAGAACCTGTCCTTTACACAATCCCTAATGGTTGTTCACCCAGTAGAACCTGTCCTGTACACAATCTCTAATGGTTGTTCACCCAGTAGAACCTGTCCTGTACACAATCTCTAATGGTTGTTCTCCCAGTAGAACCTGTCCTTTACACAATCTCTAATGGTTGTTCACCCAGTAGAACCTGTCCTGTACACAATCTCTAATGGTTGTTCTCCCAGTAGAACCTGTCCTATAAACAATCTCTAATGGTTGTTCTCCCAGTAGAACCTGTCCTATAAACAATCTCTAATGGTTGTTCACCCAGTAGAACCTGTCCTATACACAATCTCTAATGGTTGTTCTCCCAGTAGAACCTGTCCTATACACAATCTTCAATGGTTGTTCACCTTGTAGAACCAGTCCTATACACAATCTATAATGGTTGTTCACCCAGTAGAACCTGTCCTATACACAATCTCTAATGGTGTTTCACCCAGTAGAACCTGTCCTGTACACAATCTCTCGGATTTTTACAACTCAAAGCAGGTTATATTCTGGCTGGGTTAACCCTAACCCAGTCTGGTCTCTGCAATGTAGCATCGCTTTGCTATAAGCTGATTTTCACCGTTCAAAGCTTGGTATATTATGGCTGATTTTAGCTTTTTAACGATACCAGCTTCAACTATGTGTGATGTACAGTTTATATGCAGTAGCCGTTACATAGCGCAAAGTGAAAGAGAATTAGGCTATATTGCTGTTCCTCTCTAGAGACCACTGCTCTGGCTAGGAGCATCCGATTTTCACTATTCAAAGATTGCTGTAGTCTGGTTGATCTACCAGTTTAAATGAGATCTGCCTGGAGTTTGTGCGATTCGTATGCTGTAGCTGTTGCGTAGACAAAAACTAACCAGAAAATAGTTGTATCGGTGCATCTGTAGTGCTTTTAAAACCATTGTGGCATGTGATCAGTCACAGTCTCCGTCTTTAACACATGAAGTGAATGAAGCCAACGCTTTGTTTTTATCCCTGAATCTGGAAATCTATAAATGTTCCCAATGTCTGTAGATGAATACAGAGGTTGTACTGCCTGCTCATATCTCATGATGTTCACTAACCATCTGTAAATAACTGTATGTGGCTTGTGTTGTGTTCTCTACTTCAAGCAGCACCGTTACTACAAATTATATTCTGAGTTTGTAGGTTAAAGTGATTCTGTTTCTGGCTGTTATCAGTTATGTATCTCTGAGTGTGTGTGTGAATATTTTTGTCTGTCAGGCTGTGTTTAAAGAAGCAGGTGATTGACCTACTGGAAGAGGGCTATTCTCGTGGAGTCCTTGATGCCCAGCCAGCTGTCACTGTGAAAGACAAGTAAGACACACACATTTGTTTTTATTTCCTTTGTTGAGCCCAGAAAATTGCAGGACTTGCAATTTCTAATCCATACATGTACAGCAAATCCAGATTTACACACACTAACGCATAAACACCTGTCTTGAACATTAGTTGGAGCTCTGCTAACAGCAGCTGTGTGTGTTTTTGTGTCTGTAGCTACGCTGGGTTGGTATGCTGTGGGTGCGTCTATATGTTAACTGTGCGTCTGCTGAATGAGAACAAGGAAGTGCTTCAGGAATATAAACCAGATCCAGTCACCCTGAAACCAGAGTGTGGTGATGATATGTCCTGGAGACAGGTAATTTAATATTATCAGGTCTTGTCTGTTCATCTGTTTTTTTTTCAGGTTTATTCATCTTCTCTGTTCTTTCCCAGGTGAGCCACACCTTCTCTGACTACGGTCCCGGTTTGCGTTTCATCTCATTTGAACACGGAGGAAAAGACACCAAGTGGTGGAAAGGTCACTATGGAGTTAGAGTCACTGGGAGCTCTGTTACCATAGAGACCATGCAAGCTTCACCAGCCAGGAACCTCCTGAAGAACCCAGCTGGAAACGGTAGTCAAATTTCAACTAGATGTTTGGCTTGCTTTCATACCAATCTTTTTCTTCTTGTTCCTGGGTTATTTTACTGGCAGGTCACGATGTTCTGTCACTGCATTGCTGGATGGTGTTCTGTAGTGTATTTGTTTGTAAAGAAGAAATTGGTTCTGGTTCTGTTCAGCATGGTGTTTGTTTATTCCAGGGTTCTGGTGACCTCTCCCTTTCTCCCCCCTCTCCCCCTCCCTCTCTGCCTCTCTCTCTCTCTCTCTCCCTCTCTCCCTCCCTCTCTCCCTCGCTCTCTCCCTCGCTCTCTCCCTCGCTCTCTCCCTCGCTCTCTCCCTCGCTCTCTGCCTCGCTCTCTGCCTCGCTCTCTGCCTCTCTCTCTCTCTCTCCCTCGCTCTCTGCCGCTCTCTCCCACTCTCTCTGTTGTGCACTGCAGTTGCAAATCATTTGTATTATTTCTGCCCCCCGGTTTGAGCCATTGTTTCATTTTTCTATGTCTGTATTTTATTATTTGGTTATTAGTAGATCACATTAATTTATTAATATCAGCTTTGTTCCCTAGTGGAGCTTTATGCCTGAAGTCCCGTCTAGAATCTAGATCTTATAAGATCCCAACCCTCTAGGTTGGGTCCTTTACAGCTTCCCTGTTTGTGTCCAAGTTCCCATTGGAAGTTACATGAATGTGTTTCTATGTGATTCAGTATTAAATAAATGCATTTATCTGACAGCTTGGTAGACTGACTAAGAGTCCCAGCTACTCTGTAACTGTAAAATTAGCATGTTGTCATGAATAATATTGAACATGTTGCTTGTTAATTATGTAACCTTCTTTCTGATGAGTAGAACAAATAATACAAAATACTTTCCCAGACTGAAATTAAAAAATGCATGACTGTGCCATTTTGTTTTATAGGTGCCAGTCTGGAAGGTTCTGATGAGTGTTCTAGTCTGCGATGCGCTGGTGACCCCCAGAACTGTAAGTAGCCTGGGGACAGACCCTTGTCTGAGCGGTACGTGTCTATTTGTTAAAAATGAATGTGACATTTATTTAATTAAAACAATATGTATGAAATATGTTGAGGTAAACAAAGAAACATGTATACATTTAAATTATTACACACTAGTCTACCAAAGGGAATGGCTGTGGTTTTCCTTTCTATGGGAGTTTTTGTTTACTTATTACTGTATTAATGTTTCTTTGTGTTTTCTTTCATTGGTAACAGTTTCCAGTAGGGCTACACCATCTAGCATTAATGAATACAGCAATTAACATGAACAAAGACATAAATAAATCATCTCTAATGATAGCCCTTACTTTATTAATGATTTCACAAATGCATTAGCTAACAGTGAGTTATGTCTACACGTAGAAGTGGACACTGGCATCATCAGAGTTAGAACAGAATCAGAAAGAGTTTTCACATTAGGTATCAGCATATTAATCAGTTAATTTTGACAGAAGATACATGTTGAATGTTAAATGTAATAATGGTTGTCACAGGTGGTGAGTTGTGTTCCACACAGGGTGTTAGTGGGGAGCACTTCCTGTGTATTGTCTTGATTAGGAGCACAGCTGTTTTGGTTTAGCTAAGCATCGGGTTAGTTTAATCAGTGGGTTATTTGAGTTCCCTGTTTAGTGTCACAGGTGCTTGGTATTGATTCAATGTTACGTATGAATTGGTGAGTGATGTGGTTACATGTATTTCTACCGCTGTTTTGATGTTGTTTAATGTAAGTCGTTATTTTCATTCAGTGTGTCGTTTCTTCCGTTCGGTGGTTTTGTGTTTGTTTAGTCGTTTTAAATAAATGCTACAAACGTGATTTCAAGGCTCTGAATTTGGCTCAGTTCGCTGCACTCCACTGAGTTACGTGACAATGGTGGTGTATTCATATGAAGAAAAACGAATGTGTTACACCTGAACATCTTTTATTATGAAAACGACACTTGTGATAATATTAATTCACTTTGACTTTAAAGTTCTAAATGTATTTTCTTATCTATGTGTGATCTATTTCAGTCAATATTCCAGTCGGGAATCTACTGAAGAACTCAGCTGGAGAAGGTATGTAGATTCTCTGTCTGTATATCTAAACAGGACCCTCTGTCCGTTGCAGAGGCTTTTGTTTGTCTTGTCAGCTGGAAACAATGTATTCTCAATACATATAACTCTGGTTTTAGACTTGGGACCAGTACTTGTTACAGAATCTACATTGTAAATTATATTGCCAAAGCTCTGGGTGAAAGTTTGTATCATGTTTAAAGTTTGTATTATCCTTATTTATTCATCTGTCAAAGGCTTTTGATACTGTGGAACATCTTGTGTTGAAGAAACGGACCTATTTGAATATGAATCTGGAGACTTTTTTTGCTAGCTAGCTTATAGCGATGTTCTTTATGCCTGCTTAAGCTTCAGTATTGAAACCTCCAGATTCAGTCCCTCCTGCAGTTTAGCTATTTTTTACATTTACAAACGTATTGTGCTTTTAGTGTCATGGTTATATTTTAGAGACGTGACTGAACACTTCCCTCCCAGATCAAATGGAATTCTGGAAGCTGAGAAGGAACGGCGGAGATGGATGGAATGTGGGAGATTTGCCAGAGGACTGTGGCTACGATTTTGGTGGTGAACGACTGACCAAATACTTCGCCACTTCCTATGAGTGAGTAACCAGGTCACCCAGTAGAACCTGTCCAATACACGAGTGAGTAACCGGGTCATCCAATAGAACCTGTCCTATACACATGAGTGAGTAACCAGGTCACCCAGTAGAACCTGTCCAATACACGAGTGAGTAACCGGGTCACCCAGTAGAACCTGTCCTATACACATGAGTGAGTAACCAGGTCACCCAGTAGAACCTGTCCTATACACATGAGTGAGTAACCGGGTCACCCCGTAGAACCTGTCCTACACACATGAGTGAGTTACCGGGTCACCCAGTAGAACCTGTAGAGTTATCAGACAGGTGGGCTGTTCTCATCAGAGTTATCAGACAGGTGGGCTGTTCTCATCAGAGTTATCAGACAGGTGGGCTGTTCTCATATCAGACAGGTGGGCTGTTCTCATCAGAGTTATCAGACAGGTGGGCTGTTCTCATATCAGACAGGTGGGCTGTTCTCATCACAGTTATCAGACAGGTGGGCTGTTCTCATCAGACAGGTGGGCTGTTCTCATCAGAGTTATCAAACAGGTGAGCTGTTCTCATCAAAGTTATCAGACAGGTGGGCTGTTCTCATCAGAGTTATCAGACAGGTGGGCTGTTCTCATCAGAGTTATCAGACAGGTGAGCTGTTCTCATCAGAGTTATCAGACAGGTGGGCTGTTCTCATCAGAGTTATCATACAGGTGGGCTGTTCTCATATCAGACAGGTGAGCTGTTCTCATCAGAGTTATCAGACAGGTGGGCTGTTCTCATCAGAGTTATCATACAGGTGGGCTGTTCTCATGCATTTCAAGGGTATTTGAGTGACAGCTTTATTCGCGATACAGACAATGTGTTTCTGCACCACACTTGGGTTACTGACATTTCACAGTAGCAACCCAGAGCATCGTCATCGTTCTAGCGCCACTGTGTGGTAAACAATATTCATTACCAGCTGATATCTATCTTGACGTTTTTTCGGGACGTGTATAAGTTCTTTGCAAATCAATGTGATTCTGACCAATAGTTTGATTGTGCAATGAGGTTTGTCTCTGTCACTGTTTGTGTGTGAATATTTTTGTCTGTCAGGACGTGTTTAAAGAAGCAGGTGATTGATCTACTGGCAGAGGGCTATTCTCCTGAAGTCCTTGATGCCCAGCCAGCTGTCACTGTGAAAGACTAGTAAGACACACACATTTGTTTTACTGTTTTGAGACCAGATGAAGTGTTCCTTATTCCCCATATTTTACCACTAAACCAAACATCATCAACTAAGCTGGAAATGGGCTCTTTCTTTCTGGGTTCAGCAAATACAGTGAAAGTAAATACAGTAAATGTTTTTACTCCTTTGGCGCCCCCTATGGATGAACGGCTCCCCTAGCATTTGCCTATAGCTCCTATGTGGCGGGCCGGACCTGGCTAACAGCAGCTGTGTGTTTTTCTGTGTCTGTAGCTACAGTGGGTTGGGATGCTGTGGGTGCATCTATAAGTTAACTGTGTGCCTGCTGGATAAAAAGAAGAAAGTGTTTCAGCAATATAAACCAGATCCAGTCACCCTGAAACCAGAGTGTGGTGATGATATGTCCTGGAGACAGGTAATTTTATATTATCAGGTCTTGTCTGTTCATCTGTTTTTTTTTTCAGGTTTATTCATCTTCTCTGTTCTTTCCCAGGTGAGCCACACCTTAGCTGACTACGGTCCCGGTTTGCGTTTCATCTCATTTGAACACGGAGGAAAAGACACCAAGTGGTGGAAAGGTCACTATGGAGTCAGAGTCACTGGGAGCTCTGTTACCATAAAGACCATTGGGAGCTCTGTAACCATGGAGACCAGTGGGATTTCTGTTATTGTTGAGGCCCCACAACAACAAGAAGCCTGAAGTCTAAGAGACTAAATAATATAATATATGGAGAGGAAATAGCTGGGAGTAAATATGTATAAATAATTAGAGGATAAGATTAGGTTACCAGCGATGCTAAAATGCTAAGCTTATATTGTAGATGTTAAACTTATGAAATCACATAAGCATCTGCATGCTTGAACACAAAGTCCTCAATGACCCTAGTGAAATATATTCACTATAATATACACTAGTGAACTATATACACGAGTGAACTATTTTCACTATAATATACACTAGTGAACTATATTCACTATATACACTGGTGGACTATATTCACTATATACACTGGTGAACTATGTACACTGGTGAACTATATTCACTATGTACACTGGTGAACTATATTCACTATGTACACTGGTGAACTATATTCACTATATACACTGGTGAACTATGTACACTGGTGAACTATATTCACTATGTACACTGGTGAACTATAATCACTATAAACACTGGTGAACTATATTCACTATGTACACTGGTGAACTATATTCACTATATACACTGGTGAACTATGTACACTGGAGAACTATATTCACTATGTACACTGGTGAACTATATTCACTATGTACACTGGTAAACTATTCACTATGTACACTGGTGAACTATATTCACTATGTACACTGGTGAACTATATTCACTATATACACTGGTGAACTATGTACACTGGAGAACTATATTCACTATGTACACTGGTGAACTATATTCACTATGTACACTGGTAAACTATTCACTATGTACACTGGTGAACTATATTCACTATGTACACTGGTGAACTATATTCACGATGGACACTGGTGAACTATATTCACTATGTACACTGGTAAACTATTCACTATGTACACTGGTGAACTATATTCACTATATACACTGGTGAACTATATTCACTATGTACACTGGTGAACTATATTCACGATGGACACTGGTGAACTATATTCACTATGTACACTGTTCATTTATTAGTGAAGTCCTGTTTGACTGACTCACCTTGTCTCTCAGCTCCAGGCAGCACGCCTACAGTATTACTTATGCTGCTTTCAATGTTAAATCTGCAACCTCACTTCTCTGTCTGAAATGTTCTGTTATTGAAATCCCTCATTTGTTTTGACAGCCAAGACATTCTCTATTCTCTAAGTTGGATTAACTTTGAGGGAACTGAAGGTTTTTAGCATTCAATGTTTGTTATATACTCTTGCCAGATCAGTATTTTCACTTTACTTGCTTAAAAAAACTGAGTCATTTGATGAGGGGTTGAGGAATGACCTGTTTTATTATGTCATGTTGTGACTTGTCATTAAAGTAAATTAATTATAATTGCATCTGGGCTGATCATTCATTAGAATCTTGATCTTCTGGGTTTCACAACTTATATTTTGTAGTACAGTGGGAAAAAAGACATTGACTGAATATGAATCTGGCAGTTTACTGACAATAAAAAAACAAGATACAGACGGGTGACAATTTAGAGGAAAATCATGTTTAGTAAAGAAACAATGAAGTCAGATGCTACCCTACAGGCATATTGCAATATTATGCCATTTATATCCCAACATGCTGTGGCAGGTATAAAAATAAGAACCAGGTCCAGTTGACCTTGAGTTTGGATCAAGATTGCCAAAAGGAAACAAGTGACTATGAAAATGACCAGAATCATATTATAGTCTTTGTAGTCACCGGATCTCAACCAAATTAAACACTTGTTGGTGATTTTCATCCAAATGTGTTAGACAGCGCTCTCCACCACATCAAGCAAAACACCAGAAGGAATATGTTCTGGCAGAAGGGCGTTCCATCACTCCAGTAAAGTTCCAGAACATTCTAGAATCCAAGGCAATTTAATCCTGTTCTGGTGGCTTGTAGTAGCCCAACATTTTACTGAGAAACAATGTTGGTTTTTACTTTAATTTGTCACCCGTCTGTACTGTGTATATAGAGATATATATATATAGAGACACAGTACAGCACCATAATTCATTGGACATTAACTATATTGTTATTTTGGTTCTGTAATCCATCACTTTATGTTTAAATAGATACAGTGACAAGAAGGTTAAAGTGCAGACTGTCAGATTTAATTTCAGGGCATTTTCATACATATCGGATGAATATGTTAGAAATGAAAGCATCATGTCCATAGATTATCCACATGCAGTCGTTGAATGGGAAACACGTTTATGCTCAAATACCTTTATGTTTCTTTTCGAAATATGTAATAATGTGCTACTAAGGACGTCGACCAGGAAATAATAACTAATAAGGAGGAAACTGTAAACATGGAAACAATGCTAATGTGCCTCACACACTTCAGCGTATTGATGGAATTAAGACTATATTGTTGTTATTGTAGATTCAGTTTTCCAGCCTGTAATTTAAATAGTAAAAGTTAAAAGTCATTGAATATTTTATTTAACTTTTATTAATCCAGGGAGACACATTGAGACCCAGGTCTCATATATAAGTGTGCCCTGGGAACATCAACTCACAAATACAACAATCAATTTAGGACAAATGCTAATAATGAACAGACACACTGACATAACATTAATCATCTCAGTCAATTAAAAAATATATAATTCTCACTATAAAAATATAACATTTTTTCTACATGGTTCCATGGACACCAAGGCACACCAAACAAAACTTTGATTAAATACTATTCCACAGCGAAGGTGCTTTAAAAGAGAAGGCTGACTAACAGTAGTTACACAAGGTGTCTGTAAAACTATCCAACTCTGAGATTGAGTATTAAACGATCTATGTGTCAACAGTGATGTTACGTATACCAAAATACTGTGGAGTTGTGCTTTGTATACAAAAATAGAGTAATAAAGGGATTTACATACTTTTAATGAGGTCCAGACAACATTCTGGTGTAAGATGCATCACTGTGTATTATAATCTGATTTAATAATACGCTGAACACAATAATAAACAGAGTCGAGCAACGTCAGAGTAGAAGCAGATGCACTTTGGTATATTGTATCAGAGTCAAGCACGGGCATGAAAGTTGACTGAACAAAATAAGAAACCTACTTTACACTCAAGCATTCTGATAAATTCATTGATATGTTTCTTAAATGAAAGGTTCACTGTTTATCGAAATCCCAAGATATTTATATGAAGGGACCTGTTCAATTATAAAACCATCCAAAGAGTAAGTCTGGTAAAATCATCTGACAGTATTTTAAAAACAACATGTATTTGGTTTTGCTAGTGTTAAGTACAAGCTTTAAGTTACTTAAATCAGACTGTAAACTGGCCATAGTTTGTTTGATTGTTGGAGCACAAGCATAACAAAATACTATCATCAGCATAATTTCAACAAGATAATATGGTCAACAGTATCAAAGTAAATGAACAGTGCAACACAAGTCAATTTAACATCCAAGCATTTACAAGATCCATCACAACTAATGTAGAGGCAGTAACATTGCAATGATGAGGTCTAAAACCAGATTAATTACACTGATATTCCAGACAGGTTAATTACACTGATATTACAGACAGGTTAATTACACTGATATTAAAGACAAATCAAACATCAATTGACAGAAATATACCACAGATCCTTTCATGTGTGTTTTACATTACATTACAGTTGATGGGATTTGGATGGCAGGTAATTTCACTCTCAACCAGTTATATTACACCAAATATTTACACCCATAACATGACCTGCTGCAGCTTCTGTAAAAAGTCCACTCAACACACCTGTCCCTATATCAATCATAAAAGTTCATCTATCAAATTACCTCCCATTGAATGCCCGAAACAATACAAATGTTCCAACTACTACAGAACTTCCCAACATAAGTAGTGTCCCTCCGACCGCTGCGACCACTGCTACACCCCCTATGATGATCACACCCGTCCTAACGTAGTCCATCAACAATTCTCTGGCTTCTTCTATCCTGTTTGGTCGAACTGTGGAAAAAAAAACATAAATGAAGGTACTACCATCTCATTAAGGCAGCAGTTGTGCACTAATGTTTCAGGGAATCAGGTAAGGTTATGTTATATGTTATGTGACACTATATGTCATGTGAACCTATATGTTATGTGACACTATATGTCATGTGAACCTATATGTTATGTGACACTATATGTTATGTGACACTATATGTCATGTGAACCTATATGTTATGTGACACTATATGTCATGTGAACCTATATGTTATGTGACACTATATGTTATGTGACACTATATGTTATGTGACACTATATGTTATGTGACACTATATGTTATGTGACACTATATGTTATTTGACACTATATGTCATGTGACACTATATGTTATGTGACACTATATGTTATGTGAACCTATATGTTATGTGACACTATATGTTATGTGACACTATATGTTATGTGACACTATATATTATGTGACACTATATGTTATGTGACACTCTGTGTTATTTCGTCAATATGTATTAATTCTCTTTAATTTATTGTTTAGAGGTCTGTACCCGGATAAGACGCTGCCTAGGTCCAGACCCAGACCGCAGTCTGTCCATTATTTACCCCTGGAATAGTGTTTTAATGTACTCTGGCTGCTGGACACTAAGTTGCATTGACAGAAACACTGAAGAGAAGATGAGTTACGATACACCGTCTTGTATAGTCACAGTGGCGTAAACTGGTAGGTTTTAACGTGGTAGACCAAGTTTATATGAAAGTTGTTGAAACATTAAAATCTTTTTGTAGTGAATCTTTGGTCAAAACGTGCCTTAAAACAAACGCCCCCCAAAGGTACCTGAACTCCCCCAAATCCCAAACATTGCTTCCAACACACCTCAACGTCCTCTGAGCCGGCCCCCGAAATACTGCGGTGAGTGCGGTCTAATGTTGAATGTGTTCAGGCGCTAATAGGAAGGGC
The DNA here is from genome assembly GCA_029465975.1 of Dallia pectoralis. Classification (NCBI taxonomy): domain Eukaryota; kingdom Metazoa; phylum Chordata; class Actinopteri; order Esociformes; family Umbridae; genus Dallia; species Dallia pectoralis. The sequence goes on along the minus strand of CM055746.1, from coordinate 14,871,728 downwards.
CAATAGATGGGGAACGTGAATGACACATTCATTTCTACATATAGTCATATTTGAAATTGTTCACCAGTGTTAACATTGAGTGTGTAGCGCAGGGGAGGGAAAACTTTTCAGCTCAAACTGTGAAATGAAATGGAAGGACACATTTGTTTTGTAATTTCTTAATTATAAATTATTTGAGCTAGAAAATAGCAATAATTAAAATGAATACACATAACATGTATTCTGTAGGTCTGTTATTTTATCTACATTTTTTAGATTCAGATAAATAACAAGTCATTTTGTAGTTCCCCATAAAACTGTTTTAATGTCTTACCGTACCTCGGGCCGGATGAAATTGCCATGTGGGCCGGATTCAGCCCGCAGGCCTTAGTTGGTCCACCCTAGAGGGAGAACCTTGTTATCCAAAATGTCAACTTACAGTTTATAGGATCATCTATGGACCTCCTTCTCCTGCGTTCTCATCTGTTCTCCTGCACTGCAGAAAGAGACAATATATTCAGTGATACACAGGTTTTGTTATATTATTTCATTATTCAAAGTTGTATGCAAACTGCAGGAAAAATCAACAGTGACATAAATATGGTGTTAGTAACATTTGACACATCTTTCTTATCATTTAAAATCATATTTGTAATCTTACATAAAAATCGATTTAAACTGTTTCTAGTGTTCAGTTGATCTGAATAAATGTGATTTCTGACTGAGACAGACTATCCTCAATGCCCAACATACCCTTGTCTAACCAATTGCAGAACAAGATTGGATTAAATTAACGGATTGGATGAAATTATCCGTAGTTCCAAAACTAAACACATGCACCCAGTACACATAAGCATTACATGACAATGTGCCTGATGTCATTTACTGAACTGGAGACTACCACAAAGGGGAATCACAACTCCACCTAAAGGATAATCACTACAGTATAAAACAAGGACCACGTTTTTGCCCTGCGATTATCAAAATGGAATTTACAACGTACATCCTTTTTCAGAATAGGACAAACTGGGAAAAAATAGATGATTAACAAGTACGTTGTTAGCAGGTAGCCTACTCATTAACTTCACCAGATGGTAGAGTTACGTCAAGCCCAGATACCTTTGATTAGATCTGTTTGTAATCAATGCACTTACCCCACTAAAACCACTGGTTTGGATATACCAGCAATTAATTACAGTACAGCTTTTTAAAGCATTTAACTATTTCAGACAGGAAACGCCACGTCTTTGTTTAGCTATTGATTATAGAATGCTCATCAATCCACATACCTTGGTGTTTGTTTCTTTGGAATAACTCACTGACATCACATAGCCTAATGTTGCATACAATAATACAAATAACACTGTAATATTATAATTGCATATTGAATAAAATGAGTCGTTCAAGTGAACGGTAAAACGGGACAAATCCGTTGTTCGCAAGTTAATTTAAACCAACTCGTTATTGTAGCCTGCGCTCAGTTAACAGTTATAAACATGTCTTAATAAAGTTCCTGGCTTGATATGTTTTATGTAAATGTTCTAGTGTGTACTTCGGATGTGTCTGCACAGCAATCATTTATTTATTTTTAACCTTTTATTTAATCAGGTAGGCCAATTGAGAACAGAGTCTCATTTGCAATGGCGACCATGGCCAAGATGATGTGATGATGTATGACTATGAGTAGGTTTTTGTGACGTCACATAGAGACTTCTAGCTACTTATAAGACATAGCTAAAAAGTAGCTAATCTCCATACTGAGGAGTCGGCAGCTCTGGGTCAAAGTGGCAGCGTCCCGGACCTGGCAGGTGGTTTGAGAAGGCGTTCGTGTCTGCGGAATTGCGTGTAAAGTACAGCTATCAACAACAATATCTGGGTGGCGCAGGATGTATATAGGCCTATATATATATAATATATATGGGTGGGATTGATTCCGGGGAAATCTTTTGGATTTAGGTATGCTTGGTTGGTTACTCGGCTACAGATGATATGCCATTTTGACAATTAACTTCCGTTTTTTTTGTAATAGTGGTGGCCTATGTCACTGGCTTCTTTAAATGTGTTTTTAGAATACGGTAGCACTAAGCACTTTACTGTAAAGGCCTGATGTGTTAAAGTAGAGTTCGGTTGAATTGTATCATCAAGTGGGTTATTACTATTACTCCGATTGTCCTTGAATAAACTGTTTTTGTATAATGAGAACTCTCTCCGCTTCTTGTTGATCATGGCATGACAAACTACGCACTTACTTTCGACACAATGTTCGTTTTTTTTCACCACATGAGTCCGTACATTTACAAACCATCTCAAACAGACATTCATATTGATGAACTTTGCCGCAGTTATGCTTTACGCACAGATATGTGCTTAATGAGGATTTCATAAATTAGTTGAAATGTATTCGCATGTCACATTCTAATAGAAAGTGAAACCAGTGAATACATGACTTATAAATCAGGCGCTCAAAAACATAGCTATACATTTGTACAAAAGATTATTCAACTATAGTAGCCTATACATGTTAACCAGTTCAAGTGTGTATTATTCAGCATTGAAACAATTGCAAATATGCCTCGTTAATAAAGAAACACTTACTGGCCAACTGCGCGCGTTTCCTGTTATGTGTTCTATGGTATAACCACAGTCCACGTCAGAACAGGGTCGAAAGTTGCCAAAAAAAAATTACGAAACTGAAAAAATATGTACAACTAAAAAATATGTTTGACTGAAAAAAGTAGCGATTGGATGCAACAATTCCCTGAATGCGTTCAGAATCAATTTATTACGTTTTACTGTTTTCAAACTGTCCGGAAGGGTTTTTTTCAGGTGTTTTCCCCCGAACCAATGTCATTAAAACAGCCCAATTGAACAGGAACCCCAGAAATGTGACAACACTTCCCAGGTCACTGATTCTTTGCGAGGGAACGTCTTGTTTTAAAAATGTGTAGTCAAACGATTGACTCGTAAAAATTATGGGCACGACGATATCAGTATGTAAGCCATTCATTTGATGCGCCCGGGGTTGCAACGCATCACCGCGACAGAGTCCGTGAAAGGACGTGTAGGCTACTATTGTCGGTATATTTATTTTTTATGATGTAATAAACAGAACATTGTAATGAGTGTTGCCCCGGTACTTAAATTAACTCAAAAAGTAACATCAATAAAAACAGTACCCTTTCAACCAGATCATGTGCATCGCGTACCTTTTTACTTTCTGCTTTCCTCCCAAAGGCTTTGCGTTTTCAAAGAGACGGTGCCGCATATTCCCACACATCACATCAAAAAAGGAGAAAAACACTTCTTTGAAATAATAAAACCTTTATCACTGTAGGAGCCATACATTGGGTGGGTTTGACGTGTCTTCTTATATTTCCTTTTCTCCATCTCCAATATGCGCTGAATGAAGAACGCAGGAAACGCAGCTCCTCCCAGCTCCTCCCACTTCTCATTGCGCGGCGTTGGTATTCTAAAAACAAAACCCTGGAAGTAAATGAGATTGCGAGACTGTCATTGATCATGTTGTAGCCTACTGTTATCTGATTACTAGTGTAGTGGTTCATTTTTTGAAAACCAACAACTGCCCGAATGTTATGAAAAGTGTGACAATGTGTACGTTAGTTAGCTAGTTGCTTACAATAAGGTAAAGCTATTTATACAATTTTGCTTATGAGCTTTGAGGTTTATATGTAGAGTTATGTACTCTATGCCCTTTTACATAGCAATTACACAGCGTGTGCATTAATGAAATTAAAAACCTTATTTTATTTTATGCGTTGTATTGCCTTTGACGTGTAGATACGTTAGTGTTTTATTGGATGGCAACAATTACATGAGACATGCAGCAGCTGTCAACTTTATCACTGTCCCTTTTGGACTGTCCCTTATGCTATTGTAACAAACAATAGAAAACGAATAAACATGCTACTATTATTAACAACCACATCAATGGTCGCACCGTAGGAGATGTTTATTGGTCCACTTAATACTAAATATATCAATACCATTAATTACAAGTTTTAATCTTAGTGTATCGTGAAACATCATATTATATTTCATGAGCTGACCAAAACCTGTAGGAATAGCATAACAGACTTGTGTACCTTGTATGTAATAAGAAACTTTGCCTCTTAAAAAATTCTCAAAAGACTTCATTGTCAAATAAATCACTTACAACATTCATATCTCTCTATCCAATGTTCCATTAAAAAATTTTTTTAGTGATATTATTGTTATTCCAAATAATAGGTTTGTGTTGTGAGAAATCATGGACAAAGTATAATTTCCATGCTATAATCCATGCCTTTTTTTATTCTTCCAACTTGCTGCGGCCCCACTGGTGCCCCCCACTTTGAAAACCACTGGGCACACCCTAGATTGGTCAAGCAAAAAGTTTCGCTGTAGAAATCGACCTTTAAGCAAAAAAATAAATGCCGCAAAACACAGAACAAAAGTTCGCGTTTGATTTAAGAGGTGCAATAGACAATAAATGAATTGAAAATGTTTTACATATTTATTTGTTTTGCTTATTCGTTTCGCTCGTGATGTGTAATGGCCGCTAAGCTACGCACTTTAGACACATACTTTCGTTTTACCACATGGTCATAATAGTCTGTACATTTACAAACACTAATAATAATAATAATATTGACATCGCAAAGAAGTTTTATGCACAAATATGTTCTCGTGAAAAATTATAAATTAACTGAAATGTCTTCGTATGAGATCGGATTGTGAAAGTGAAACCAGTGAAAACGTTAACTAAACTAAGACGCCCAAAAACATTTAAATGTGTACAAAAATAATAGAAAAAATTGTAAAGATGATAACCAATTCCATTTTGTATTATGTTTGTCTCATTGTTAAAGAAATATACACTTACAGGGAATTGCGGTGGACGAAGAAGACATTTTCTGTTTTTCTGTTCACGTCCCCAAGTGGCAACCTTCCGGTCTCTCTCCTGAAACCAATAAGTGAGTTAAACTGCAATTCATTGACTGTCCGCTTGAGGCTGGCTCCAGAAGTGAGTCAAATCTGTATCTCCCCCATGTTAAAATGATCAACTGCATAATTAAGGGTGTGTCCAGCGGATGACCAATATGAATAGAAATGTTATGAATATAAAAGTTTAGTGCATATAAATAAATACATGAAAATATACTATAGAGCATTGAATGGACATCGAAAGTGACCAGAGCATAAAAATGTTAATTGATCAATATGGCGGTTTGAAAGGACTGTTTTTAAATGGTTTTATGTAATAAACAGATCATTGTAATCATTATAGTTATTATTACATATAATAACATATGTGTTTCCCTTTTACAGGAGAAATGAAAAAGACGAGACAAAGCACTGAATATTTTTAGTAGTTATTTAACTTTTATGTATTAATAATTGTACATTTAGTCAATTATTATCAAAGATTTGAGAGATTGTAATACCTTTTTATTTTTCAGTGTTTGTGTGTTCTACAAACATCTGTAGTTATTACATAGTTATTGATCAACTCTAACAGCTCTTACTTTTCCTAAAAATCCTCTCCAACTTCTCGTACATTTCATCACTGTAGAAGCCATGGTCATGTTTATCAATTTTCTCAGTGAATTCCAGAAGTGGTCCCCTGTCATTTATCTTGGAGTTGTCAAAAAACAGTACCTTAAACTAAACTTCTCCATGATTTTCACTAACCTGTCTGACCCTGCACTGGCATACTGCTCAATGACAGCAGAATCAAACTCGTTGACATCTGTGAATCATGGTATAATTCTGACTTTCTTCTCTAAAGAGTACCAATACTTTTTAGTCTGTTTTCTTCTTTTGGTCTGGAAATTGGTTTAGCTTCATCTAAATATGTAGTAATCACACCCCCACCCCCAGTAATTGAGTTTCTCCCAGTTGCTCAGATATCATACTATTAAAAACTTCTGAGATGTTTACCGCATAGCAAAATAGGTAGAATTGCAAAACCTTTCAGTCACCACCCAGACATATCTAGAACTGGCAGAGGTTTGAACTGCCACTTCTTCTTTATGCCCCATGGCACGGGCCAATGAGAAGAGAGGGTGAAGGGTTGTGGCTACGTAGTCCAGAAGCCATAAGTCCTCTCACAATGATTCAGATGTTTCTGTGGTCCTCCACTAAACCTGGCCGCCTCAGATACAGGAGTAACAGGAGTAGCTGTCCTCAGCCTCCGTCTACCTGTGTCTCTTAACAGTGTAATACACAGCGATCCCCAGGGAGACCAGAACAGCAGAACCCACCAGGCACAGGAACCCCAACACAGGCCTCTTAGCCAGGACCAGACACCCGGGACAGGGCACGGGTTTACTGGGGCATTGCCGGGCCAATGCTGCGGCCCGCTGGGCTGGGAAGCCGTTGTGCCGGATGATGTTCCGGTACTGGGACAGAGAGGCCTTGGCGATGGCATCATCCTGGACGAGACCGTATAGTCCGAACCCCGGGTCCCTCTGGTCGTTTAGGGAGTAGGCGTAGTAACCCTTCAGATTCACTCCATCTAGGGTGTAGGCTGACGGGGAGACAAGGTTTATTATGTTTACATTACAGCTGTAACATTCAAACAGTTAAAATAACATTCATTTTTATCACCATTAACAATGGTATTCTGGTTAAACTATTAGATCAGAGACCAGCAACCTTCTATTTAAATGTACATGGCCTAGACGCTGCCAGTTATTAATAAATACAGTGGACCAAGACCAACACATTTCATAGTTTACAATAAAACACTGTATATCTGAATCAAAATGCACTGCTTTTAAAACAGTATGGTTATTAGTTATGGCCAAACACCATTCTTTCTTTAGTGTAATCTGAGACTCTACTGTCACCTACTGGAACGAAAGGAAATGGACAGTTATTAACTGGAAAATAAGCTGTGTGTGTGTGTGTGTGTGTTTAGTTAGCTGCTTCTCTAGGGTCAGTAAGCTGTCTAATAATTAAACTCAAAAAACCATATTAACATTCTCAACTCGATATCCAGAAACAGAAAAAAGCCTAAAAGATATGTTTAAAAACAGTTGACTGTCAATAATCTGTTCAATATAATTATAATTCCCACTGTAGTCCAGCAGGTGTCACTAACAGTATATGTACCTAGTGTTGACCATCTTCTTCAGTTACTAAACAACAGATCAATAGGAAACTTGGAGTCCAGAGCGACTCTGGTTTGAGGTCACAGTCAGGCAGTGCTCCTCCATCATCAGATTCAACTCCTCCAGAGATACAGTGCTCCTCTATCACCAGATTCACCACCTTCAGAGATATATTCTCCTCTAGACCTCCCCTTCCCTGCTCCAACGCAGAACCTTAATTCAGAAGCAGTTGACTCACTGTACTCGTGTGTGTGTGTGTGTGTGTGTGTGTCTGTGTGTGTGTATGTTTTTGTGTTTTTACCTTTGAGGGCTTCGTTGATGTAGTTGTAAAGATAGTACACTCTCAGACTATCACTGAAGCGGGCGGGATCTTCTTGAACCCCATTGGCTACCACATAGATGGCCACGCCCTTGTAGTGCTCCTCCACCTGGACCAATGGAAGGGGAAACATATCAGTCAGTCAATCAGTCAGTCAGTGACTCCAGCCCGTCTTTTTTCTGTCAACGTCCATTAATCTGTCTTTCTTCCTGTTTATCTCTTACTACATCATTCTGACAGACAGACAGACAGAGAGTAAATCAATACCCAACCAGTCTGTCTGTATTTGTTTGTCTACGTCCTCCAGTCTCTCTCACTCACCCCCTTCTACTCTCTCTCTGTGCCTCCCTCACTCTCCCCTGTATCTCCCCCTCCCAGGTCCCTCTTAACGTCCTCCAGTCTCTCTCACTCACCCCCTTCTACTCTCTCCCCCCTCACTGTCCCCTGTATCTCCCCCTCCCAGGTCCCTCTTAACGACCCACCAGTCTCTCTCACTCTCCCCCTTCTACTCTCTCCCCCCTCACTCTCCCCTGTATCTCCCACGCCCAGGTCCCTCTTAACGACCCTCCAGTCTCTCTCACTCACCCCCTTCTACTCTCTCCCCCCTCACTGTCCCCTGTATCTCCCCCTCCCAGGCCCCTCTGGGTACTTGACCTCCCATCTCACCCAGTTCAGTGCCTTCCTGAGCCCCCAGGGCACCACCGGGGCGTTGGGTCGAGGGGACATGATCCAGGTGATGTCTCCCATGTACTGAACCCCCAACGTGGACGCCAGTTTGTTTCTGACAGGACAAAGACAACACAGCTTAACTCATATTAACCAGCAGACCCATTCATAACCAATCCGTACCTGTAGGGTCATTATCTGAGTGTAAAAGTGTCAGTAGTAGTAGCAGTAATGTTAGCAGTAGTGGTAGCAGTAATATTGTAGTAGTAGTAATGTTAGCAGTAGTGGTAGCAGTAATGTTAGCAGTAGTGGTAGCAGTAATATTGTAGTAGTAGTAGTAATGTTAGCAGTAGTGGTAGAAGTAATATTGTAGTAGTAGTAATGTTAGCAGTAGTAGTAGCAGTAATGTTAGCAGTAGTGGTAGCAGTAATATTCTAGTAGTAGTAGTGTAAATCGTACTCATCAGTGGTGGGGGTCACTAGCTGAGTGCTGAAGTGACTGAGGGCAAAGAAGTCATAGGTTCCTCTCACAAGCTGTCTGTCCTCATCACTGAACAGGGGCAGATGGAAACTATGGAAACCACAGCATCATACAACTTATTTGCAATTTGAGTCACAAATGTTCTGGTCACAAATGTTTTTGCAACAGAATTCAATTAAGAATTTTCTTCATTGAGATTTATTTGCCCATAGTCCCAATAACCCTGCTCCATCACCCCCTGCTCCGTCCCCCCCTGCTCCGTCACATCCTGCTCCGTCACCCCCTGCTCCGTCACCCCCTGCTCCGTCACATCCTGCTCCGTCACCCCTGCTCCATCACCCCCTGCTCCGTCACCCTCTGCTCCATCACCCCCTGCTCCATCACCCCCTGCTCCATCACCCTCTGCTCCGTCCCCCTCTGCTCCGTCACCCTCTGCTCCATCACCCCCTGCTCCGTCACCCCTGCTCCATCACCCCCTGCTCCGTCACCCCCTGCTCCATCACCCCCTGCTCCGTCACCCCTGCTCCATCACCCCCTGCTCCATCACCCCCTGCTCCATCACCCTCTGCTCCGTCCCCCCCTGCTCCGTCACCCTCTGCTCCATCACCCCCTGCTCCGTCACCCCCTGCTCCGTCACCCCCTGCTCCATCACCCTCTGCTCCATCACCCCCTGCTCCGTCACCCTCTGCTCCGTCACCCACCTGCTTCGTCCCCCTCTGCTCCGTCACCCCCTGCTCCGTCACCCCCTGCTCCATCACCCTCTGCTCCGTCACCCCCTGCTCCATCACCCCTGCTCCATCACCCTCTGCTCTGATTGGATCACACTTCTCATGCTCACCTAAACAGGTCCACGGAAGCAAGTTGGTGGAACCAGTTCCTCATGCGAGGCGGGTAGTCTCCACTGCCAAAGATTGGTTCTGAGAACCAGCCCACACGGCAGTCTAGAACCCTGTTAGCCGGTTCCACGTCCTTGCGGCTGAAAGAGAAAGCTGGTTCCACCCAGTCCATATGCAGAACCAAGGAAACCTGGTATTCGGAAAGCAGGGATGTTGATACCTTGCAATCTAAAACCTCTCTGTGTGTGCGTCTCTGTAGGTGTGTGTTGGTGTCCTTCTCTTGTGTGTGTGTGTGTGTGTGTGTGTGTGTGTGTGTGTGTGTGTGTGTGTGTGCGTGACATGGGCCTCTTGTGTGTCTCCTCTGACCTGGCCCCCCTGTGTGTGTGTGTGTGTGTGTGTGTGTGTGTGTGTTTGTGTGTGTGTGTGTGTGTGTGTGCGTGACATGGGCCTCTTGTGTGTGTGCTCCTCTGACCTGGCCCCCCTCTTGTGTGTGTGCTCCTCTGACCTGGCCCCCTGTGTGTGTGTGTGTGTGTGTGTGTGTTTGTGTGTGTGTGTGTGTGTGTGCGTGACATGGGCCTCTTGTGTGTGTGTGTGCTCCTCTGACCTGGCCCCCCTGTGTGTGTGTGTGTGTGTGTGTGTGTGTGTTTGTGTGTGTGTGTGTGTGTGTGTGCGTGACCTGGGCCTCCTGGGTGTGTGTGTTCTCCTCTGACCTGGCCCCCCTGTGCGTGTCTGAAATCCTGGTCGTAGGTTCTCCATGCCAGGGCGTGTGCCCGCAGCAGCTGGTGACCCTCTGCGAAGGACACGTGGTCATCGTTGGGCTCGTTGAGCGTGATCCACATCTTCACATGGGCACCTAGCTCTCTGTAGCATAACCTGGCATAGTCCACAAACGCCAACACCGTGTTCCTGCCAAACGATAATACATCAGGGTTCTAGGTGGAACCATATACACGGGATTCTATAATAATCTTTGGGATTAAGGTTATGATTACGTGTGTGTGTGCATTGCCAACCTGTGGAGCCACCCTCCAGCTGCTTTCATGGGCCCTGGCAGGCTGGAGCGCTGGCGTGTGTGATGCCACAAGGTGACCATAGACGTGATGTTAGCGTGCTGGAGCTGACTGGTGAAGCAGCGGTAATATCTGGAACACAGTCAACATGTTTTAATAGGACACAGTCACTCAGAATTCCAGTCCATGTTTTACTGTCATTTGGTCAACATTACATAGTCCAGTCCATGTTTTTATCATACTGCTGGCAGATACACTCGTGCATTATTTCATGCCATCCTCAGGTACAGAACCGGTCATTTATGAGACGCTTATGAGAGCCAGTAAACTACACTGCCTGTTTTCAACAATGATTTCAGACTGATAGATCCCCTAATGTACAGTCATATCAGGAGAGAGAACACACACACAGACACACACATACACACACATAGACACACACACACACACACACACACACATTCACGTATTTGACAGTACCCCAGCAGGGTGGTGTTGGGCTGGGTGACGTTGCCACTGGGCACCAGGGCCGACCAGTTCAGGGAGAAGTGAAAGTGATTGACTCCCACCTGACGGATCTCTTCCACCTTGAGACGGGTGAGAGGGAGGGAGGGAGGGAGGGAGAGAGAGAGGATTGGAGGGAGGGAGGAAAAGAGAGAGGAGAGAGAGGGAGGGAGAGAGAAGGTCAGAGGGCGGGAGAGTAAGAGAGAGATATGAAGTAGTTATTAATACAAATACGACAAGTTACACATAGGAACATAGGGGGGCAATTGGGGGAATTGGCTCCACCTGCTGGCGGATGGTGGCGTAGTCAGCACAGTGAGGTGTCCGGCGGAGGGGCGGGGCTTGGTGACCCTCCAGCCTCCTGAGTTCTCCGTTACCTGAGACGTTCCACACGTACACACAGGGGTCCACCTGCTGGGTGGGCGTGGTCTCCACCTGCGCAGACAAACAAATTGTCTATTAAAATAACACGAGATTTATCAGCAATACAGTGTAGACTTAATGTTAATGTTGTCAATTATTATTGTAGCTGGATACAGATGATTATGGATGGAATATCTATATAGACGTACAGAGGCCCATTATCAGCAAACATCACTACTGTTCCAATGACACAGTGATGCACCGTGTTGTGGTGAGGGTGGTGGTGGTCTGGTGGTGTGGTGGTGGTGTAGTGGTGGTGTGGTGGTGGTGTGGTGGTGGTGGTCTGGTGGTGGTGGGCTGGTGGTGGTGGGCTGGTGGTGGTTTGGTGGTGGTGGTCTGGTGGTGGTTTGGTGGTGGTGGTCTGGTGGTGGTGGTCTGGTGGTGGTTTGGTGGTGGTGGTCTGGTGGTGGTGTTTGTCTTAGGGAGGATATACAGCCATGTGTCTTCATCTGCAGGGTTCATTATCAAGACTAATAATACTGCTGACTCACTGCAGTAATGCCAGACAGGCCTGGACTTTAATCACGGGGTCGCCGGTTCAAATCCCCCTCATGACTACGGCCATGGTCCAACACACACGGAACACGTGGACAGAATTCAACAACACCACAGACGTGTTCAGAATATGAGTGTTGACCATCTTCCCATGTTCACCTGTGAGGGTTACCTCAGAGGTGTTAATAGTGCTGGCAGCTGTATGCAAATGCTTCCTGGAAACCCTGAGCTACATATTATCAGACCTGCAGGTGGAACTTTAATACTCCAGTTAATAGTTGTTCAACGATTTTGTTTTTAAGTTTTAGTTGAAGTGTTTTGCAATAAATAAAATAATCTCACACACACCTGACGCATGTACATACACACCCTGGTACACACACGGGTACACGCCCTGGTACACACCCTGGTACACACCCTGGTACACACACACCTGACGCATGTACATACACACCCTGGTACACACACGGGTACACACCCTGGTACACACCCGGGTACACACACGGGTACACACCCTGGTACACACCCTGGTATACACCCTGGTACACACCCTGGTACACACACACTGGTACACACACCCTAGTACACACACCCTGGTACACACACGGGTACACACCCTGGTAAACACACACTGGTAGACACACAATGGTACACACACTAGTACACACCCTGGTACACACCTGTATGGAGTTCGCAGACACCCCCCAAACGAAATCACACGGGAAAACTCCCTGAGCTGGTCGGTTCTCTGGCAGCTGGGGAAAACCGTTCTTCTGGATCAGTGTCCTGTAACCAACATCATCATCATTCTCGTTAGTATAGCCTTCATCCTGATGAACATCATCATCCATAATATCATCCACATTATTAACATCATCAGCTACATTATTAACATCATCATCCATAATATCATCCACATTATTAACATCATCATCCACATTATTAACATCATCATCCATAATATCATCCACATTATTAACATCATCATCCACATTATTAACATCATCATCCATAATATCATCCACATTATTAACATCATCATCCACATTATTAACATCATCATCCATAATATCATCAACATTATTAACATCCTCATCCATGACATCATCCAAATTCCAACCAACATCAAACCTTTGCAACCTTTGAAAAAATAAATTCATTCAACCAATCAATTAACAAACCAACCAATGACTCATAACTCATCCGTTAAAACTGACTTGTAGAAGTTGCCAGAGATCTTGGGCCTCCTCTTCAGGTTGTGTGTGCTGAAGTCCACGTAGTACAGTCCTCTGCGAATGTCGTACTCTCTGTGCCACTCAAAGCCATCCAGCAGGGACCAGTGGGTGTAGCCAATCACATTCACCCCATCATACCTGATTGCTATGGAGACCGGGGTAGATTTATATAAATACATATATACAAATGAAAGGATAAACTTGAATCGATGAGTGGAGGAACTAAGTGATTGCATATGCTTTCAAACACCTGAAACTTAGATTTGTCTGACCATAATTTTCCTCTGTCCTGTGTCTGTGCTCTTCTCTTTATACTGGTCAGTCTGCGATATGGCTTTTTCTGATTTATCTCTGCCTATGTGGCAAGCCATTGTGGAGTCGCTCATCACTGTTGACGTTGAGACTGGGGTTTTGCCGGTACTATATAATGAAGCTGCCAATTGGGGACCTGTGAGATGTCTGTTTCTCGAACTTGACACTCTAATGTAGTCAAGTGTCAGTTGAGCACCGGGGACTCCCACTCCTCCTTCTATTCCGGTTAGAGACAGTTTGTGCTGTTCTGTGAAGGGAGTGGTGCACAGCTTAGTAGGAGAACTTCAGTTTCTTGACACTTTCTTGCATGTAATAGCCTTCAGTTATCAGAACATGAATATACTGCTGAGTTTCAAATTAACGTTTTTGGTTTCTGTCCATTTTGAGCCTGTAATTGAACCCACAATTGCTGATGCTCCAGATACAAAACAAGGCTTGTTTTTGCTTCATTAATCAGCTTTTTAATGATGAAGTTGCCTTTTAAAATTCAGGGGCTGTGTGTGATCCAGGACTGTCTGTCTGTGTGTGTGTGTGTGTGTGTGTGTGTGTGTGTGTGTGTGTGTGTGTGTGTGTGTGTGTGTGTGTGTGTGTGTGTGTGTGTGTGTGTGTGTGTGTGTGTGTGTGTGTAATCCAGGACTGTGTGTGTGTGTGTGTAATCCAGGACTGTGTGTGTGATCCAGGACGGTGTGTGTGATCCAGGACGGTGTGTGTGATCCAGGACGGTGTGTGTGTGATCCAGGACGGTGTGTGTGTGATCCAGGACTGTTTGTGTGTGTGTGATCCAGGACGGTGTGTGTGTGATCCAGGACGGTGTGTGTGTGATCCAGGACTGTTTGTGTGTGTGTGATCCAGGACGGTGTGTGTGTGATCCAGGACTGTTTGTGTGTGTGTGATCCAGGACTGTGTGTGTGATACAGGACTATGTGTGTGATACAGGACTGTGTGTGTGATCCAGGACGGTGTGTGTGTGTGTGTGTGTGTGTGTGTGTGTGTGATCCAGGACTGTGTGTGATACAGGACTCTGTGTGCCAGCGCCACTCACATTTCAGCGTCTCCATAATGAACCTTTTCAGATAGTACATGTTCTTAGAGTCCTCTGTCTTTATCTCCCCCTGGACAAACCTGGTGGTTGATGTAGTATCATTCATGAAATTATTTCTTACAAAGCAACACAAAAAACACACGAACACTGTCCATTACATTGACATACAATCCACGCTCCATTACATTGACTTACCAGCCACTCTCCATTATATTGACCTACCAGCCACTCTCCATTACATTGACCTACCAGCCACTCTCTATTACATTGACCTACCATCCACTCTCCACTACATTGACCTACCAGCCACTCTCCATTACATTGACCCACCAGCCACTCTCCATTACATTGACCTACCGGCCACTCTCCATTACATTGACCTACCAGCCACTCTCCATTACATTGACCTACCAGCCACTCTCCATTACATTGACCTACCAGCCACTCTCCATTACATTGACCTACCGGCCACTCTCCATTACATTGACCTACCGGCCACTCTCCATTACATTGACCTACCAGCCACTCTCCATTACATTGACCTACCAGCCACTCTCCATTACATTGACCTACCGGCCACTCTCCATTACATTGACCTACCGGCCACTCTCCATTACATTGACCTACCAGCCACTCTCCATTTCATTGACCTACCATCCACTCTCCACTACATTGACCTACCAGCCACTCTCCATTACATTGACCTACCAGCCACTCTCCACTATGAAGATGGGCGGGTCGTCATACTCCTCCCTGATCCAATACAGAAGCATCCTGAGGTCCAGAACCTCAACCTGTCCAAACTTCAGACTGTCGTCAATCAGTTGGTAGCTCAGGGACGGACCGTGGGACAGGGCAAAGAAGTCCGCCGTCCCCCGCAGCTCCTCACTCTCTTCCTGGAGGGGGGAGACGGTGGGGGGAGGACAGCGGGGGAGACGAGAGAAATGAGGAACAGAGAAAAATGAGGTCAATTGGGTTTTTAAGTTCCCCCGGTCCTGTGTCCTACGTACCCGTGTGAAGGACGGCAGGCGTTTAGAGAGTTGGTGCTTCATGGAGGGGGGATAGTCTCCGTCGGTAAAGAGAGGACGGGCGAACCATCCCAGAACAAAGTCCAGAGACCACTGGCATGCCCGCAGGCTCTCTCGCCGCGTCCGGCTGGGCTTTATCCAATGGGAGGCCAGCGCCATGGACACCTTCCCCTTCTGCCGGAGCCGGTAGCGAAGGTCGTACAGGTGCCAGGCCACCGCATGAGCCTACCAGACCGGGGCGTTTGACACATCGACAGGGAGGGAGGGAATCGTAGAGTTGGAGATCGGAAGAGCAGGAGATGGAGAGAAGGGGATTATTAGATTATTCTGCCGTGATTTGATTCGTTTGACTTGTAGATGATTACATATTCATGTGGATAAATGTGCCTTAAGAAAGGTCAAGGAAGACAGCAAAAAGTTAAATGACAAATGTGCCGACCTACCTACCTACCTACATACAAGTCTCATTAGAGCACAAGGAAACAGTCTGTTATTTGGGATTTTGAGGTAAACTCTCACCTTGAGAAGGTTGTGTCCCACTTTATAAGGAAGATCCGGGTCATTCTTTATACCGGGCGGCACCTTCCCGGTACCGTACCCGCTCCACGCCACCACGAACGGGTTGTCAATGGTGATCCAGTACTTGACGTCATCACCGAACGTTTGGAAGCAGAAATCCGCGTAGTCCCGGAAGAGCCCGACGAGTGCGGGGTTGGCCCAGCCCCCAAATGCTGTCTGCAGGTGATCCGGCAGGTCCCAGTGATAGATGGTCACCACCGGCTGCACGTTAATCTCCTTCAGCCTCCGGATCAGCGTCCGGTAGTAGTCGGTACCGACCTGGTTGTAGCTCCCGCGGCTCCCGTTCGGGAATATCCGTGACCACGACAGGGAGAACCGGTAGTGGCTGACCCCGAGCTGTTTGAGCGCTCGTATGTCCGCCTGGGTGTTGTGGTAGCTGTCGCTGCCCACGTCCCCGGTGACGATCCGGTGCCCGCCGCGCGTAAACGTGTCCCAGACGGACAGACCCTTCCCGTCCGTGTGATACGCGCCCTCCACCTGGTACGCGGCGGTTCCGACAGACCACATGAAGTGCCGGGGGAACGTGTCGTAGAGGAACGCTCTGTCCCCGGGGTAGGCCAGCTTACTGAACCGCTCCCAGGTCTTTAACCCGGCATCCGGACCCGCAAACACGCCGCTCAACGCGCAAAACGTCCCCAGAAAAAGCGCATGGAACCCGGACTGTTGCATCGGGGTATCTGCGTATAAGTTTGGTCATTTAAACTATGGAGCTTAAACAAATCAGTGTCCAGGGATGTATAGCTCCAACGCAACATGCATGGTTAGGTTATACACGTGTCTGGTTGTGTCCTCTGGCTCTGATTTGCAAACATATCTGTTATTTATACCCCAGCTGAACCCGGGGCTCCAGCTCCTCACCCCCACCTCCTCACCCCCATCATGGCCCCGTACCCAGCAGATCTATCAATGAATAACCGGAGCGATGGACGCGTAACGCACACGGTCTACCGAGCAGCTCGGCCTTACCAGCACATTATGAGCAATAAGGTCTCAGGCAGTGCTTGAAACAACCAGAGACAGATGACACTGTTTAGACAGCAGGGCAATATAAATATATGACAAATGACAGACATCCTTGCCTCTACAAGTAACACTTTCAGGAGCACATTCTTGTAATATATATATATATATATACTCGGATGTGTATACATACAGTTGCCATTTCACATCTAGCACAGTGGAAAGCTGAGAGATACAGTGGATAACTATCACACATGTATATATGTTTATTTTATTTAACTAGGAAAGCCAATCGAGAACCAGTGAACCACACCGACATGGCTACATAGTCCAGTAGGGGGCACTCTTTCTTCTGAAATCCCACCTGACTCCAGTGCCCCAAGGCAGTGAGGAGGACACGGTCTACTGGTGCCATGTTTAGGATGAGAAGTTAATAGGAGTTAGCGGACTCTGTGGTCATTACAGATCCCATGACCATTGATCATTAGAGTGTGAATGTTCACCCATGTGACATGACCAAATTAAAATAGTTCCCCTGTAACCGTTCCTGTGTCGTTGCTGTAGAAGAGAAATGTGTTGACGGTCAACTGAGGCGATGGGAGAACAGTAAATAAATATGTACAGGGAGTACCAGCACTGAGCTGATGTCCCGGGCCAGGTTACGAGGAAGTAGATGTCCACGTACATGTTGGTCTGGTTGAAATGCTTACAGAATGCATAATAGGACTGCCACAGCAGCATGTGATGAGTTCAACGTCCACACAGGATCTGTAGTGACAACAGAGTGTGTTCACCTGGTTTCTTCCCTTCAGGGCGGCCATTTGGGTTCCTAGCAAACATGACATCTTTGGCCCTACATGGCTAATCAGTGAGCAGGCCACCTCAACGCAGATCTTCACCCTCTCCTGCTAATCTGGAACCAACTTTGTTCTTAAACCCAGTGTGAGTGCAATTAACTAACAGGTAGAGTTCATGGCTTCTTTCCCTTCACTTTTATCATCTGTCTGTCAAGCTATAAGAGGGAATTCCACACTTAAGTCCCCAGTCTCTAAGCGGACTACGTTGACACTGGTTTGTATCCCAAACCAGCAGATTGCACAAGCAAGTCTACAGCTGAATGGCTGAAAAACAACACCCTAAGGGTTTTGGAAGGACCTGGTCAATGGCCACACCGATATCCCATAGAGATGCTGAGGCAGAACCTGAAATGAGCAGTTCATGCTCAACACATGTCACTAACTAAAGCAGGTTCTGCATGGGAGCGTTTGCCACAGTTCCCATGAACCTGACAGGCTGAATCTGGCTGCAGTCAGAATGACACAGAACCAGTTATTGATTGTACACCTTGTTTACCAATGGGGGCTCTGGCTTTTACATAACTTTATACATTAAATTCATTAAATAAATATACAAATCCTGTGTTATTGTTTTCATCAAGGTTCCCTTTGTTTGAAATTAGGGTTTAAAAAAAAAAAAGGTAAAATCACCACAGGGACAATATTTCAACACTACTGTAAATACATAGTAACAACTCAGTCAGAAACTTTAAATGTAATTTGCAGCCTGTCTAACCGCTGGGTTTTAACAGATTGTCAGCTCTTAGGGCCAGCAAACCCTCAGACAATCTGTATATTGATATAATGACAATATATCACAACTCTGATATGCCATATTGCTATTATAAGATGAATATCGAGAAATAACAGTCTTTTTCCACCATGGTATACTGTCTCTAATAAACCGGGTGGATTGAATCCAGAACGCTGATTGGCTGAGAGCTGTAGCATATGAGACCTCGGGTATGACATCACATGACTTGTACTGCTGCAAATTTTTTGTTTAAGAGCAACAAAGCATGTCAGGAGTGTGATATATATAATGACATGTTATTATAATGTAATATTTACATAGCTCTATAAAGGTCATAGTTTTATAATGTCATAATATTAACCAGTTAGTATCTGTGTGTGTAAGGTCTACAAGCAGCTCCACTCCTAACACTCCACTGAACCAACTGGACTCCACGGTCACTGAAAGCCAAGATCCCAGCTCACACAAACGCACCATTGCTCCCTGCTCTCAATCACCGGAATTATAGACATCAGGTTTCTCATTTCCCTTTCCAGTATATAGCCCTGGTTCTGCTCCTTGTCCAATTACTCCCTTCTGTGTGAGGTATTGTTTGTAAATCGACATACTGAGCCTGTTTGAATTTTGAGAGCTTGACGATTTGCCTGCCTGTTATTTCGTTTTTTGGATCAGCCCATCCCTTTGGTACTTTGAATTTGAGATATAGTGTGTTCTGATCCTTTTAGCCTGTTTTTCGGTATATGCCTTCGACTTCTCCTTTTGTACCTCTGCTTTGTCTGACGGATCACCTGTGCACCTGACACAGTCTTCATTAAATCCACACTTGTGAGCTTTGCAAGTGGGACCATATTCCTGCCTTACAGTATGTTGCTTCTACCAGTCAAGATAAGGCTTTTGTTGATACCAGCATGATGACATATTTTTATACAATCTTAGATTGGGGATATGTAATGACATTACCCATGATCCTTTACAATACTACCCAATACTGATCTCACCAGAGACAGGCGGTAACTCTGATATAATGGACAGATAATACAAATCAATGTCACCTCTACAACCTCTCTCAGAGAGCCTGAAACAAATTTAATATGAATGCTAATTCTGTTATTTAGCACAGATGTGTGCCAAACAAGGTTGTGGTTCCTATATGCACATCCACTGGTATATATACATAATCTGACACTATATATGCACATCAACTCGTGTATATATACACAGAATCTGACCCTAAATATACATCTACTGGTATATACACAGTCTACCACTGTATATTCAGTACCAGTCAAACGTTTGCACAATGCCTACTCATCCAATTGTGTTTCTTTAGGGTCATGACTCACAGACGGGAGGTGCTGTCGACAAGGGGTCAAACAGAAGCAGGTCATGTGACCCAGTGATTATGACGAGTCATGTCCGGCAGGAGTTAAGAGACGAAGGTTGTGGCTTAAGGACCAGGGTCAGTAGATGGCCAAAGATAAAAACCTGGAAAACCAAAGTACGGTAACACACAGGTGAGTATTGCAGGTAAAGCCAGTGGGCTCCCCCAGACCCTGCACATGTCCGCATCAGAACCGGCGTTAAACAGCCAACTGGACCGGCACATAGCAGGAACTAGGAACATTATATTAGCTGTGAAGGGCTAGACCATAGAGCTGGGTGAGGAGGCTGATATCATCGAACATTAGTGTGACTTGTCACACGAAAAACAGGATGTGGCCTGTATCACTTCCTGGATTCATGAGGAACATTATTATTACTCAAACTCACATCCGTCTGTGCACCCAATCAGCTCAGACAACCAAGCCAGATACAAATGCAGGGAAACACACAGTAGGCTACGATATAGATAATACAACACAAAACACGATTTCTCCTTCATTAACTCAAGCAGTAAAACGAAAAAGAATAATACTAAATCCACATTTAGAAAGACTGCAAACACACAATCTGAGTTCTTTTTTTAAGTCATATAATGTTTCGCACTAAACACATGTAAAGACATCCTGTTGCTAAAGCTAAATAAACAGCATCGTTACTACGTGATGTGTCCCAACTGCACACAGAACCCTCCACACCTTATAACAGCACACAAAACCCTCTACACCTAATAACAGCACACAGAACCCTCCACCAAAAGAACGAGATCGCGGGTACAAGCGGCCGAAATGGGTTTTCTCAGAAAGGTGGCTGGCCTCTCCCTGAGGGATAGGGTGAGAAGCTCAGTCATCCGAGAGGAACTCGGAGTAGAGCCGATGCTCCTTTGCGTAGAAAGGAGCCAGTTGAGGTGGTTCGGGCATCTTGTACGAATGCCACCTGGGCGCCTCCCTAGAGAGGTGTTCCAGGCACGTCCAGCTGGGAGGAGACCTCGGGGAAGACCCAGGACTAGGTGGAGAGATTATATCTCCACACTGGCCTGGGAACGCCTCAGGATTCCCCAGTCAGAGCTGGCTAATGTTGCCCGGGAAAGGGAAGTTTGGGGTCCCCTGCTAGAGCTGCTACCCCCGCGACCCGACCCCGGATAAGCGGTTGAAGATGTGATCCCTCCACACCTAATAACAGCCCATAGAACCCTCCACACCTAATAATAGCACACAGAACCCTCCACACCTAATAACAGCACACAGAACCCTCCACACCTAATAACAGCACACAGAACCCTCCACACCTAATAACAGCACACAGAACCCTCCACACCTTATAACAGCACACAGAACCCTCCACACCTTATAACAGCACACAGAACCCTCCACACCTAATAATAGCACACAGAACCCTCCACACCTAATAACAGCACACAGAACCCTCGACACCTAATAACAGCACAGAACCCTCCACACCTAATAACAGCACACAGAACCCTCCACACCTTATTACCGCACACAGAACCCTCCACACCTGATAACAGCACACAGAACCCTCCACACCTGATAACAGCACACAGAACCCTCCACACCTTATTACCGCACACAGAACCCTCCACACCTAATAACAGCACACAGAACCCTCCACACCTGATAACAGCACACAGAACCCTCCACACCTAATAACAGCACACAGAACCCTCCACACCTTATTACCGCACACAGAACCCTCCACACCTAATAACAGCCCATAGAACCCTCCACACCTAATAACAGCACACAGAACCCTCCACACCTAATAACAGCCCATAGAACCCTCCACACCTAATAACAGCACACAGAACCCTCCACACCTTATTACCGCACACAGAACCCTCCACACCTAATAACAGCACACAGAACCCTCCACACCTAATAACAGCACACAGAACCCTCCACACCTTATAACAGCACACAGAACCCTCCACACCTTATTACCGCACACAGAACAGAGGGCACTTACCGTGGGTCTATATGATGAGGCATCTCTGGGAAGACAGTTTAAGGAGATGAAAAGACAACCAGAAAAAGCCCTGTTGTATGAAGAACTTTATTGATACAACAGACAGGCCAACAGACAGACAAGCAGACAGCAGCCGACTGGGTGATATGACAACGAGTGCAACCCAAATAGCACCCTATTCCCAATGGGCTCTAGTCAGAAGGAGTACACTCTGCAGGCAGTAGGAGGACATTTGGGAAGCAGACCATGTCACTTGTTTGATGTCGTCCAAATCCAGATTTAGAGATTGCAACCAGGTGTATTCATTTTTTAAAACCCCACATTCTCAGTTGTCCGGTATTTGAAACAAAATGCAACAGGGAGCGAATATACAATGCTGTAAAACTAAACATATTCCTTTTTTTTTTTAAAAACAACATAGGAAACAACTACACATGATTGACGTCACAAATAAAATGGCAATGCGCGGGTCATCTCCTGCAGTCGACGTGTTTTACAGAAGGGAAAACGTTGTTAGGGCCTTAAAGTTATTAGGGCATTATGATCTGGGTCCCCAGATGGTACCCCATTTAGATCTGGGTCTCCAGACGGCACCCCAACAGTACCCCATTTAGAGCAGGCTCCCCAGACGGTACCCCAACAGTACCCCATTTAGAGCCGTGTCCCCAGACGGTACCCCATTTAGAGCTGTCCCCAGACGGTACCCCAACTCTACCCAGTCTCAGTACCCTATATAGTGCAGCAGATCACCACTCAGTAGCCCACTAGAAACAGAATACGATGCCATTTGGGATGCGTGGGCAAGAGGTCAAAGGTGAACACAACCCAGTCAGTCGGCATCAACGGGACAACCAATCGGAACACAGACGAAAAAGATACTATTTACACATCACGTCAGGTGATCAGGTGAGATCTCTCTCAGTGGACAGACGGCATGGTCAGACAACATCACAACGGCTCACGGAACATCTTACGGTTAACGACGTCACCAGAGTGTGTGTGTGTGTATGTGTGTGTAGCATGTGTGTGTGTGTGTGTGTGTTTGTGTAACAGTAGGATCGATGGCATATGAAAAGTTCAGAATAGTCCACTCTCAGTCTCTCCCTCCTTCCTTTAGAAAAGGCATGGCGAGCACCCAGGAAACAGCTCCCTCGTCCTCCTTATTTCTAGTCCTCCGTTCATCTTCTCCGTACAGCAGACTTTCGTCGACCCTGTGGAAACACGGCCAGTCAGTCTGATGCGTGACTGTAAGGGTGAGCAATAGAGGGGGTCAAAGATATATCACAAATACAATTATCCGTGATCCAATCAGATGACCCGATTCGGAGGGATACAACATTATCAAGCTAGACAGTTGGAGTCCAGAGTCGGGTCAAGGGTCGGGTCCAGAGTCGGGTCAAGCCTAGTGGCCACGCTGGTCCGGTAATATGTGCAGCATCGACTGTATCCAAATGTGTACCATAGAATTCACCGCCAGACCAGAACCAACTAGACACAATTTAAAGTCAATTAACCCTAATCTCCGGCATATTCTCTGATTAGATACGGCCAGACGGCCAAATCTACATTTTAGTATACACTTTTATCTAGAACAACTTTACACAGGCAATTAGAAAAAAAGAGAAACTCTGACACTGACACTTTGTTAAGTGGCAGATGAAAAATGTCTACACTTTGTCCCCTGACATCTGTAATTAATGGTTTTCATCTGATCATGTCCCATTTAATGTTCCCTGTAAGCTAATTAAATAACCGCATTTGGAGTGTGATGAACATGTCTAATAAGCACTGAAACAAATATGTGAGAAATGTCTGCAGGATGAAGTTAGATGTCCCCCGTACTTTAGGAGTGGTCTGTTCCTCTTCTTCCTCCTCCGCCTCCTGCTCGTCTTCCTCCTCAGCCGGTGCCTCAACCTCCTCCTCAGAGTCGTCTTTGGCTGCCGCTGCCTTCCCCCGGCCACGCCTACAGGAGAGATTCACACACCGCTGAAAACACAGAAACACGAATCCTAAACTCTGTGTACACACTCAGTCAGTCAGTCAGGGTCTTACGCTGGTTGTTTCTTGGTGGGCTGAGCTGCAGTCTTAGGCGGCCGTCCTCTCCTCTTTACTGGGCTGGACTCGGTCGACTCTGAGCTGTGGGGCAGGAGTGACATATATTACTGTGAGCTGTGGGGCAGGAGTGACATATATTACTGTGAGTTGTGGGGCAGGAGTGACATATATTACTGTGAGCTGTGGGGCAGGAGTGACATATATTACTGTGAGCTGTGGGTGCAGGAGTGACATATATTACTGTGGGGCAGGAGTGACATATATTACTGTGAGCTGTGGGGCAGGAGTGACATATATTACTGTGAGCTGTGGGGCAGGAGTGACATATATTACTGTGAGCTGTGGGGCAGGAGTGACATATATTACTGTGAGCTGTGGGGCAGGAGTGACATATATTACTGTGAGCTGTGGGGCAGGAGTGACATATATTACTGTGAGCTGTGGGGCAGGAGTGACATATATTACTGTGAGCTGTGGGGCAGGAGTGACATATATTACTGTGAGCTGTGGGGCAGGAGTGACATATATTACTGTGAGCTGTGGGGGTGGAGTGACATATATTACTGTGAGCTGTGGGGCAGGAGTGACATATATTACTGTGAGCTGTGGGGGTGGAGTGACATATATTACTGTGAGCTGTGGGGCAGGAGTGACATATATTACTGTGAGCTGTGGGGCAGGAGTGACATATATTACTGTGAGCTGTGGGGCAGGAGTGACATATATTACTGTGAGCTGTGGGGCAGGAGTGACATATTACTGTGAGCTGTGGGGCAGGAGTGACATATTACTGTGAGCTGGGGGTGGAGTGACATATTACTGTGAGCTGTGGGTGGAGTGACATATTACTGTGAGCTGTGGGGCAGGAGTGACATATATTACTGTGAGCTGTGGGGCAGGAGTGACATATATTACTGTGAGCTGGGGGTGGAGTGACATATTACTGTGAGCTGTGGGGGCGGAGTGACATATATTACTGTGAGCTGTGGGGCAGGAGTGACATATTACTGTGAGCTGTGGGGCAGGAGTGACATATTACTGTGAGCTGTGGGGCAGGAGTGACATATATTACTGTGAGCTGTGGGGGCAGGAGTGACATATATTACTGTGAGCTGTGGGGGCAGGAGTGACATATATTACTGTGGGGCAGGAGTGACATATATTACTGTGAGCTGGGGGTGGAGTGACATATTACTGTGAGCTGTGGGGCAGGAGTGACATATATTACTGTGAGCTTTGGGGCAGGAGTGACATATATTACTGTGAGCTGTGGGGCAGGAGTGACATATATTACTGTGAGCTGTGGGGGCAGGAGTGACATATATTACTGTGAGCTGGGGGGGCAGGAGTGACATATTACTGTGAGCTGTGGGGCAGGAGTGACATATTACTGTGAGCTGTGGGGGCAGGAGTGACATATATTACTGTGAGCTGGGGGTGGAGTGACATATTACTGTGAGCTGTGGGGGCAGGAGTGACATATATTACTGTGAGCTGGGGGTGGAGTGACATATTACTGTGAGCTGTGGGGGCAGGAGTGACATATATTACTGTGAGCTGTGGGGCAGGAGTGACATATTACTGTGAGCTGTGGGGGCAGGAGTGACATATATTACTGTGAGCTGTGGGTGCAGGAGTGACATATATTACTGTGGGGCAGGAGTGACATATATTACTGTGAGCTGGGGGTGGAGTGACATATTACTGTGAGCTGTGGGGCAGGAGTGACATATATTACTGTGAGCTGTGGGGGTGGAGTGACATATATTACTGTGAGCTGTGGGGGCAGGAGTGACATATATTACTGTGAGCTGGGGGGCAGGAGTGACATATATTACTGTGAGCTGGGGGGGCAGGAGTGACAATCAACAAACACCAAATGCCCTCTGACCTCTGTGTTGACCTCCGTGATGCCCTCGCCTGCCGTCCTCCCTTCGCTTTCACCTCGGTGTTCTCCTCCTCCCCCTCGTCCTCTTCCCCGCCTGCCTCCTCTTCCTCTTCTTCAGGAGGAGGAGTGGCCTTCTTTCGTCCCCGCCCCCTCCCTTTAGCCGGACTCTCCTGATTGGCAGCTGCAGCCTTGGGGGGGCGGCCTCTGGGTCGGCCTTTTTTCGGCGGGCTGTTCTGCTCGTCTTCTGCCTGTGAGTCGCCGAGTCGGGAGTCCTCTCCCCATTGGTCCTCGGGGTCCGCCGTTGCCATGGGAGCGGCCGTCACAGCCTTCTTGCGGCCGCGCTTGGGCTTAGGAGAAGCATCGTCGTCAAGGTTACTGGTAGCTGCAACCCGTTTGCGTCCACGGGGTTTGTCGATATCCTGTAAGGAGACAAGCCAGTGTCGTTAAGGTTTCTGGTTTTGACCGATTGTAACATTAATAACGTAATCGCAACTGAACTGCGGTACGATCCAATCTACACAACTAGGAGTGTGTTTTACCTGTGTTGGTAAAAGCAGTAATGGGTCTGGGTACCTTGGTTTCAGGAGTATCTCCTTTCTTCATGATGTCTTCGTTTTCACTGTGGTCTTCTGCACTGTCGTGTCTGGAGAAAAAATTAGACAAGCTCAGGCAGTGACGGGCAGAGGGGCGGGGAATTAATTAAACATAAGCCTAAGTAATACATTATCTGTGTGAAGCTGTCCTTGGTGTGTTGTTAAAAGGCTAATGTGGGTGTGTGTGTGTGTGTACCTGGTCTTGGAGTGTTGTGGGGAACCAGGGATGGAGGTGTGTGTGTACCTGGTTTTAGAATGTTGTGGGGAACCAGGGTTGGAGGTGTGTGTGTACCTGGTTTTAGAACGTTGTGGGGAACCAGGGTTGGAGGTGTGTGTGTGTACCTGGTCTTGGAGTGTTGTGGGGAACCAGGGATGGAGGTGTGTGTGTACCTGGTTTTAGAACGTTGTGGGGAACCAGGGTTGGAGGTGTGTGTGTACCTGGTTTTAGAGCGTTGTGGGGAACCAGGGTTGGAGGTGTGTGTGTGTGTGTGTACCTGGTCTTGGAGTGTTGTGGGGAACCAGGGATGGAGGTGTGTGTGTACCTGGTTTTAGAATGTTGTGGGGAACCAGGGTTGGAGGTGTGTGTGTACCTGGTTTTAGAGCGTTGTGGGGAACCAGGGTTGGAGGTGTGTGTGTGTGTGTGTACCTGGTCTTGGAGTGTTGTGGGGAACCAGGGATGGAGGTGTGTGTGTACCTGGTTTTAGAATGTTGTGGGGAACCAGGGTTGGAGGTGTGTGTGTACCTGGTTTTAGAGCGTTGTGGGGAACCAGGGATGGAGGTGTGTGTGTACCTGGTTTTAGAGCGTTGTGGGGAACCAGGGATGGAGGTGTGTGTGTACCTGGTTTTAGAGCGTTGTGGGGAACCAGGGTTGGAGGTGTGTGTGTGTGTGTGTACCTGGTCTTGGAGTGTTGTGGGGAACCAGGGATGGAGGTGTGTGTGTACCTGGTTTTAGAGCGTTGTGGGGAACCAGGGTTGGAGGTGTGTGTGTGTGTGTGTACCTGGTCTTGGAGTGTTGTGGGGAACCAGGGATGGAGGTGTGTGTGTACCTGGTTTTAGAGCGTTGTGGGGAACCAGGGTTGGAGGTGTGTGTGTACCTGGTTTTAGAATGTTGTGGGGAACCAGGGTTGGAGGTGTGTGTGTACCTGGTTTTAGAGCGTTGTGGGGAACCAGGGTTGGAGGTGCTGTCATCGTTGCTGGCCGTCTCCATGCGCGATGCTTTACTCTGGATGGGTTTACCGGCTGAGGACAAGGGCTTGTTCACTGCTCCCAGAACG
>CM055746.1:14786479-14838979 GCA_029465975.1 Dallia pectoralis | reverse complement strand
TGACCAGGGCACACAGCTGGTACTGCTCCAGGGGGGTCGTTTATTACAGGTTATAACACCTGTATGAGTTCAGTATCCTCACATTAATGACCAGGGCACACAGCTGGTACTGCTCCAGGGGGGTCGTTTATTACAGGTTATAACACCTGTATGAGTTCAGTATCCTCACATTAATGACCAGGGCACACAGCTGGTACTGCTCCAGGGGGGTCGTTTATTACAGGTTATAACACCTGTATGAGTTCAGTATCCTCACATTAATGACCAGGGCACACAGCTGGTACTGCTCCAGGGGGTCGTTTATTACAGGTTATAACACCTGTATGAGTTCAGTATCCTCACATTAATGACCAGGGCACACAGCTGGTACTGCTCCAGGGGGGTCGTTTATTACAGGTTATAACACCTGTATGAGTTCAGTATCCTCACATTAATGACCAGGGCACACAGCTGGTACTGCTCCAGGGGGGTCGTTTATTACAGGTTATAACACCTGTATGAGTTCAGTATCCTCACATTAATGACCAGGGCACACAGCTGGTACTGCTCCAGGGGGGACGTTTATTACAGGTTATAACACCTGTATGAGTTCAGTATCCTCACATTAATGACCAGGGCACACAGCTGGTACTGCTCCAGGGGGTCGTTTATTACAGGTTATAACACCTGTATGAGTTCAGTATCCTCACATTAATGACCAGGGCACACAGCTGGTACTGCTCCAGGGGGTCGCGTTTATTACAGGTTATAACACCTGTATGAGTTCAGTATCCTCACATTAATGACCAGGGCACACAGCTGGTACTGCTCCAGGGGGTTATAACACCGTTTATTACAGGTTATAACACCTGTATGAGTTCAGTATCCTCACATTAATGACCAGGGCACACAGCTGGTACTGCTCCAGGGGGGTCGTTTATTACAGGTTATAACACCTGTATGAGTTCAGTATCCTCACATTAATGACCAGGGCACACAGCTGGTACTGCTCCAGGGGGGTATCCTCACATTAATGACCAGGGCACACAGCTGGTACTGCTCCAGGGGGTCGCTTATTACAGGTTATAACACCTGTATGAGTTCAGTATCCTCACATTAATGACCAGGGCACACAGCTGGTACTGCTCCAGGGGGTTTATTACAGGTTATAACACCTGTATGAGTTCAGTATCCTCACATTAATGACCAGGGCACACAGCTGGTACTGCTCCAGGGGGGTCGTTTATTACAGGTTATAACACCTGTATGAGTTCAGTATCCTCACATTAATGACCAGGGCACACAGCTGGTACTGCTCCAGCGTGATGATCTCATGGTAACACGGCTCCTGCGCCAACTTCAGCAGGGCAGACGCTGCTGCCAACCTCAGCCTGGACATGTCTGGTTTACTGGGGACGGAGAGAGAGCGCCAGTAGTAAAGGCAAAGCAACTGCAGGAGGGTGCGTATATGATGTTACGGATATGTGTGTGTGCCGTGTGTGTGTGTGTTTACCCCATCTTGCCCTGCTCCGTCAGGTCTCCATCACTGTGCAGTATGGCTGTCAGCATCCTCAGGGTGGAGTTACCAGACTTGGACAAGTTATTCTTCACTCCCAGCAACCACCTAACCATCAGCTTAATGCCCTGGATCTGAAC
The DNA here is from genome assembly GCA_029465975.1 of Dallia pectoralis. Classification (NCBI taxonomy): domain Eukaryota; kingdom Metazoa; phylum Chordata; class Actinopteri; order Esociformes; family Umbridae; genus Dallia; species Dallia pectoralis. The sequence goes on along the minus strand of CM055746.1, from coordinate 14,837,344 downwards.
AGGAGATGGGAGAGTGTGAGTATCTGGACCTACACAGGAGATGGGAGAGTGTGAGTATCTGGACCTACACAGGAGATGGGAGAGTGTGAGTATCTGGACCTACACAGGAGATGGGAGAGTGTGAGTATCTGGATCTACACAGGAGATGGGAGAGTGTGAGTATCTGGATCTACACATGAGATGGGAGAGTATCTGATCTACACATGAGTATCTGGATCTGGATCTACACATGAGATGGGAGAGTGTGAGTATCTGGATCTACACAGGAGATGGGAGAGTGTGAGTATCTGGATCTACACAGGAGATGGGAGAGTGTGAGTATCTGGATCTACACAGGAGATGGGAGAGTGTGAGTATCTGGATCTACACAGGAGATGGGAGAGTGTGAGTATCTGGATCTACACAGGAGATGGGAGAGTGTGAGTATCTGGATCTACAGGAGATGGGAGAGTGTGAGTATCTGGATCTACACAGGAGATGGGAGAGTGTGAGTATCTGGATCTACACATGATATGGGAGAGTGTGAGTATCTGGATCTACACAGGAGATGGGAGAGTGTGAGTATCTGGATCTACACATGAAATGGGAGAGTGTGAGTATCTATCTGGATCTACACATGAGATGGGAGAGTGTGAGTATCTGGACCTACACAGGAGATGGGAGAGTGTGAGTATCTGGATCTACACAGGAGATGGGAGAGTGTGAGTATCTGGATCTACACATGAGATGGGAGAGTGTGAGTATCTGGATCTACAGGAGATGGGAGAGTGTGAGTATCTGGATCTACACATGAGATGTGAGAGTGTGAGTATCTGGATCTACACATGAGATGGGAGAGTGTGAGTATCTGGATCTACACATGAGATGGGAGAGTGTGAGTATCTGGATCTACACAGGAGATGGGAGAGTGTGAGTATCTGGATCTACACATGAGATGGGAGAGTGTGAGTATCTGGACCTACACATGAGATGGGAGAGTGTGAGTATCTGGATCTACACATGAGATGGGAGAGTGTGAGTATCTGGATCTACACATGAGATGGGAGAGTGTGAGTATCTGGATCTACACATGAGATGGGAGAGTGTGAGTATCTGGATCTACACATGAGATGGGAGAGTGTGAGTATCTGGATCTACACATGAGATGGGAGAGTGTGAGTATCTGGATCTACACATGAGATGGGAGAGTGTGAGTATCTGGATCTACACATGAGATGGGAGAGTGTGAGTATCTGGATCTACAGGAGATGGGAGAGTGTGAGTATCTGGATCTACACATGAGATGGGAGAGTGTGAGTATCTGGATCTACACATGAGATGGGAGAGTGTGAGTATCTGGACCTACACAGGAGATGGGAGAGTGTGAGTATCTGGATCTACACAAGAGATGGGAGAGTGGGAGAGTATCTGGATCTACACAGGAGATGGGAGAGTGTGAGTATCTGGATCTACACATGAGATGGGAGAGTGTGAGTATCTGGATCTACACATGAGATGGGAGAGTGGGAGTATCTGGATCTACAGGAGATGGGAGAGTGGGAGTATCTGGATCTACACAGGAGATGGGAGAGTGGGAGTATCTGGATCTACACATGAGATGGGAGAGTGTGAGTATCTGGATCTACACAGGAGATGGGAGAGTGTGAGTATCTGGATCTACACATGAAATGGGAGAGTGTGAGTATCTGGATCTACACAGGAGATGGGAGAGTGTGAGTATCTGGATCTACACAGGAGATGGGAGAGTGTGAGTATCTGGATCTACACATGAAATGGGAGAGTGTGAGTATCTGGATCTACACATGAGATGGGAGAGTGTGAGTATCTGGACCTACACAGGAGATGGGAGAGTGTGAGTATCTGGATCTACACAGGAGATGGGAGAGTGTGAGTATCTGGATCTACACATGAGATGGGAGAGTGTGAGTATCTGGATCTACACATGAGATGTGAGAGTGTGAGTATCTGGATCTACAGGAGATGGGAGAGTGTGAGTATCTGGATCTACACATGAGATGTGAGAGTGTGAGTATCTGGACCTACACAGGAGATGGGAGAGTGTGAGTATCTGGATCTACACATGAGATGGGAGAGTGTGAGTATCTGGATCTACAGGAGATGGGAGAGTGTGAGTATCTGGATCTACACATGAGATGTGAGAGTGTGAGTATCTGGATCTACAGGAGATGGGAGAGTGTGAGTATCTGGATCTACACATGAGATGGGAGAGTGTGAGTATCTGGATCTACACATGAGATGGGAGAGTGTGAGTATCTGGATCTACACATGAGATGGGAGAGTGTGAGTATCTGGATCTACACAGGAGATGGGAGAGTGTGAGTATCTGGATCTACACAGGAGATGGGAGAGTGTGAGTATCTGGACCTACACAGGAGATGGGAGAGTGTGAGTATCTGGATCTACACATGAGATGGGAGAGTGTGAGTATCTGGATCTATACATGAGATGGGAGAGTGTGAGTATCTGGATCTACACATGAGATGGGAGAGTGTGAGTATCTGGATCTACACATGAGATGGGAGAGTGTGAGTATCTGGATCTACACATGAGATGGGAGAGTGTGAGTATCTGGATCTACACATGAGATGGGAGAGTGTGAGTATCTGGATCTACACATGAGATGGGAGAGTGTGAGTATCTGGATCTACACATGAGATGGGAGAGTGTGAGTATCTGGATCTACACAGGAGATGGGAGAGTGTGAGTATCTGGATCTACACAGGAGATGGGAGAGTGTGAGTATCTGGACCTACACAGGAGATGGGAGAGTGTGAGTATCTGGACCTACACAGGAGATGGGAGAGTGTGAGTATCTGGACCTACACAGGAGATGGGAGAGTGTGAGTATCTGGACCTACACAGGAGATGGGAGAGTGTGAGTATCTGGACCTACACAGGAGATGGGAGAGTGTGAGTATCTGGACCTACACAGGAGATGGGAGAGTGTGAGTATCTGGACCTACACAGGAGATGGGAGAGTGTGAGTATCTGGATCTACACAGGAGATGGGAGAGTGTGAGTATCTGGATCTACACAGGAGATGGGAGAGTGTGAGTATCTGGACCTACACAGGAGATGGGAGAGTGTGAGTATCTGGATCTACACATGAGATGGGAGAGTGTGAGTATCTGGATCTACACATGAAATGGGAGAGTGTGAGTATCTGGATCTACACAGGAGATGGGAGAGTGTGAGTATCTGGATCTACACAGGAGATGGGAGAGTGTGAGTATCTGGATCTACACATGAAATGGGAGAGTGTGAGTATCTGGATCTACACATGAAATGGGAGAGTGTGAGTATCTGGATCTACACATGAGATGGGAGAGTGTGAGTATCTGGACCTACACAGGAGATGGGAGAGTGTGAGTATCTGGATCTACACAGGAGATGGGAGAGTGTGAGTATCTGGATCTACACATGAGATGGGAGAGTGTGAGTATCTGGACCTACACAGGAGATGGGAGAGTGTGAGTATCTGGATCTACACATGAGATGGGAGAGTGTGAGTATCTGGATCTACACATGAGATGGGAGAGTGTGAGTATCTGGATCTACATGAGATGGGAGAGTGTGAGTATCTGGATCTACACATGAGATGGGAGAGTGTGAGTATCTGGATCTACACATGAGATGGGAGAGTGTGAGTATCTGGATCTACACATGAGATGGGAGAGTGTGAGTATCTGGATCTACACATGAGATGGGAGAGTGTGAGTATCTGGATCTACACATGAAATGGGAGAGTGTGAGTATCTGGATCTACACAGGAGATGGGAGAGTGTGAGTATCTGGATCTACACAGGAGATGGGAGAGTGTGAGTATCTGGATCTACACAGGAGATGGGAGAGTGTGAGTATCTGGATCTACACAGGAGATGGGAGAGTGTGAGTATCTGGATCTACACAGGAGATGGGAGAGTGTGAGTATCTGGACCTACACAGGAGATGGGAGAGTGGGTATCTGGATTGACAGTGAGGGCATTTGTGTAGTTGGAAGATAAATATTAGCTACAGGCTTGGACTAGATGTGTCAGTATCTGGTTTACAGGCTTGGACTAGATGTGTCAGTATCTGGTTTACAGGCTTGGACTAGATGTGTCAGTATCTGGTTTACAGGCTTGGACTAGATGTGTCAGTATCTGGTTTACAGGCTTGGACTAGATGTGTCAGTATCTGGTTTACAGGCTTGGACTAGATGTGTCAGTATCTGGTTTACAGGCTTGGACTAGATGTGTCAGTATCTGGTTTACAGGCTTGGACTAGATGTGTCAGTATCTGGTTTACAGGCTTGGACTAGATGTGTCAGTATCTGGTTTACAGGCTTGGACTAGATGTGTCAGTATCTGGTTTACAGGCTTGGACTAGATGTGTCAGTATCTGGTTTACAGGCTTGGACTAGATGTGTCAGTATCTGGTTTACAGGCTTGGACTAGATGTGTCAGTATCTGGTTTACAGGCTTGGACTAGATGTGTCAGTATCTGGTTTACAGGCTTGGACTAGATGTGTCAGTATCTGGTTTACAGGCTTGGACTAGATGTGTGAGGGACCATAGTGATCATTAGTTCCAACCTTGGCCAGAGTTTCTGGAGACACCTCATCATCTGACACCCAGAGCTTGGTGGTCTTCTTACCAGGAATCTGGAACAGAGAAACACACCAACTGACATTGACTTCATGTGTTAATGCCATCACCTGAAAACAGTGAGTTTGTCCGTCCCAGTACCAGTACCTACCCTGTCATTCATCAGCAGGTCCTTCACTATGAAGTTTGCCACCAGGGATTTGAGCGGAGCAGCAAACTGTTCTGGGGCCAGCTGGGCCAGGTGACCCAGGGTGGTGAGAGGAGTGATCAGCTGTTCCAGGTCTTCTGGGTCCAAGCCCTTATGCAGTGGCTAGGTGAGGGACAAACATGCACATCAGATTTACTTTATTATCTCAATAAAAACACCTCGTTATTTACATTCATTTAAATTAGGTTGGGAGGATAATTAATTAAAAACACAACACATTTCCAGTAAAATAAAAAAGCCTTTACAAAAGCAGCCAAAAGGCCGAGAACTGACAAGGCTGTATCTTCTGTGTCAGACGGATTACCTCAAAGATCTGGGCGAAGTGTGTGTCTCTGTGTATGAACATGGCATGGATACAGTGGATGGCATATTTGGCCTGGCGAGGTGGACCCCTCTTAGCTTTAGTCTGCAGCACTGGGAGCAGAACACTGTGAGGGGGGGGCATTAATAACCATTAGTAAGCAGTCAGAGACCACATGGAACACACAAACACGCCCATATGACAGGTAGGATCCGCCCATCGGACCAGGCGGACACGCCCACTGAATAAAATAAACACAGAATCTTTGACATGCCTCCAGGTCTAAGAGACATTTATTCGGCCCGTCTAATAATAAAAGTGATATTAAAGCCAGGCTTAGATCCAGACAAGCTCTGGAACAGCATCTGCAATATGGGTGAAATGTAGATTATATAAAATTACATGGATATGGCCAAAATAGTGTAATGGGTAGTTCTGCTGACAGGCGATTGTCAGTACATTTTGTTCCAACAACAATAATTACATAGATAGATAATAATTACATAGATAGCAGACAGAGGGGCCGCAAAGTATTCTGGGTGACATGCCGCTTTCGCCTATACCACACCCATGGCCACGCCCCTGACCACACCCCCTGACCACACACGTCATCAGCTCCAATATCTAACAGACTGATATTTTAACACACTGTCAACTTTAATTCCTGACAGACTAATATGTAAACAGGTCATCAGCTCTAAATCCTGCCAGACAGATTTAAACAGGCTCTCGGCTTTATTTCCTGACAGAATGATATGTAAACAGGCCATTAGCTCGTTCCACATAACAATTCCTCTGTTTTAGCAGAAACAGCTTAAACATGACAGGAAATAAGAAGGTAGGAGGAGCGTGGGGTTGAAACTCACGACTTGATGTGTGGGAAGCTCTCCTCCATCTTGGTGCCGGTGTTCTTGAAGATCTGCAGCGCCGCCTCTGCCACCTTCTCGTCATCCATCTTGAGACAACCCAGCAGAGACTCGAACGTCTCGGCAGAGTGGAAGGAAACCGGGTGGGTGAACGACAGAATCTGAGAGGTAGAGAAGAGAGGGAATGAGAAAACCACAACAAAGGAAAAAAACAACAGAGAAAGAAAGGTCACGATTCTTTCAGCCAGTTAATTCCACGTTTTTGTGTTTAAATGTGTTTGTTTAAATATTAACTGCTCATTTATGTTTGTTAATTGGACTTGCGCCTCCTTACTCCAATAAAGCCCCTTTAAATTGAAAGACAGATACCTTGAGCAGTTCCAGTCCGGCTCTGATAGCTTGTTCAGTGGGAACTCCCTCATCGTCATCATCGGCTGTTCCGTCTATTGACTTGTTCACCTGCTTCACCAGAGCACTACAATAGAGGCAGATGAAAATACAGAGGGGGAAAAAACAAATCATAGAACGCTTGAAGTGTTATTTTATTCGGTCGCCTTTACGAAGGACACAGTGACAATAGGTTACCTGATGGACTCTGTGTCAATGTGGACAGGGGCGATTCTCTCCAGCAGGAACTTGACCATCTCCAGGAATGGATTACTGGGCTGTTTTGGACTGCCTAGCTTCTTAGTGATATCCCTCTGCAGAACACACACACACACACACAGAGACACACACACACACACACACAGAGAGACACACACACACACACACACAGAGACACAGACAATAAATGACTGAGCCTTTGCAGCATTTCCTGGGATGTTTAGCAAACAGGAAGAGCCTTCTAAGTATAGGAACCCCTTGACAGTGAGGCCATTTGTGTAGTTGGAAGATAAATATTAGCTAGATCTTACAACATTCATTAGCTAAACATTAGGGCGGTAAATATTAAGGCCTGCTTTTACAAGTGCACAAGGTTCACAGATAATGAAACATCAGATATATTTCTCAAAACTGAAACACACACACACACACACACACACACACACACACACACACACACACACACACACACACACTAGCCTATAGATTACACTACTCAGACCCTGAACACACACACACACACACGCACGCACACACACACACAGGCCTGATAATCCCACCCAACATTTAGACGGAGTTGAGGCCCGTCATAAAGCTGTGCCAAGACCAGGACAAACACCTGGCATTGTAAGTCAGAAACACGTCTAACCCATCAATCATTAACTATATCTGTAAAAATAGCATCAGTAAATGTTGCAATCTCATGGGATGCTGATATGCGCTGTCTGGAGTGAATCTCCATTCACTATTAATAGAGTGGACACAGATATACTGACACCGTCATTATTAGGCAGGTTTATAACACGCTGCTATTAAGTGCTATAACACACTATTAATAGAGTGGACACAGATATACTGACACCGTCATTATTAGGCAGGTTTATAACACGCTCTGCTATTAAGTGCTATAACACACTATTAATAGAGTGGACACAGATATACTGACACCGTCATTATTAGGCAGGTTTATAACACGCTCTGCTATTAAGTGCTATAACACACTATTAATAGAGTGGACACAGATATACTGACACCGTCATTATTAGGCAGGTTTATAACACGCTGCTATTAAGTGCTATAACACACTATTAATAGAGTGGACACAGATATACTGACACCGTCATTATTAGGCAGGTTTATAACACGCTGCTATTAAGTGCTATAACACACTATTAATAGAGTGGACACAGATATACTGACACCGTCATTATTAGGCAGGTTTATAACACGCTCTGCTATTAAGTGCTATAACACACTATTAATAAAGTGGACACAGATATACTGACACTGTCATTATTAGGCAGGTTTATAACACGCTGCTATTAAGTGCTATAACACACTATTAATAGAGTAGACACAGATATACTGACACCGTCATTATTAGGCAGGTTTATAACACGCTGCTATTAAGTGCTATAACACACTATTAATAGAGTGGACACAGATATACTGACACATGGTCATTATTAGGCAGGTTTATAACACGCTGCTATTAAGTGCTATAACACACTATTAATAGAGTGAACACAGATATACTGACACATGGTCATTATTAGGCAGGTTTATAACACGCTGCTATTAAGTGCTATAACACACTATTAATAGAGTAGACACAGATATACTATATTAGGCAGGTTTATAACACGCTGCTATTAGTGCTATAACACACTATTAATAGAGTGGACACAGATATACTGACACCGTCATTATTAGGCAGGTTTATAACATGCTCTGCTATTAAGTGCTATAACACACTATTAATAGAGTGGACACAGATATACTGACACCGTCATTATTAGGCAGGTTTATAACACGCTGCTATTAAGTGCTATAACACACTATTAATAGAGTGGACACAGATATACTGACACCGTCATTATTAGGCAGGTTTATAACACGCTGCTATTAAGTGCTATAACACACTATTAATAGAGTGGACACAGATATACTGACACCGTCATTATTAGGCAGGTTTATAACACGCTGCTATTAAGTGCTATAACACACTATTAATAGAGTGGACACAGATATACTGACACGGTCATTATTAGGCAGGTTTATAACACGCTCTGCTATTAAGTGCTATAACACACTATTAATAGAGTGGACGCAGATATACTGACACCGTCATTATTAGGCAGGTTTATAACATGCTCTGCTATTTGAACTTTGCAATGACTTAATCAATTAATAAAATGTGTTGTTGGTTGGCTGTGAAGTACATTTTGAAAATATAAACAAACAAAATAGCTCTGGATGTGATTTAAACTACATCTGCCCTTATTATTCTTCAAGTTACCCGTTTTAGTTCGGACTTTAGAACCAATGGCAACATTCATGAAACTACACACCCCTCAGCCCCTTGAGAGTTGTGTGGAATTTCAGGAAACTTGTTTTTAAAATAAATAAAAAAACATCACCAGCCACTGGCAAACTGAGGAAAGCCTGTAAAATGATTAGTCAGACAACTGGCCACCATCTCAATACTAACTTGGACACTGAATCCTTGAGAACCCCCCCCAGGATGAAAATTCTCTCTCATTCTCTCAGTCTTACCACACAGACTTCAGCCTGTTTGCAGGAGCAGGCCGGTGAGACCAGGGCCTCAAGTTGGTCTCTGATCCGCTCATCATCCTCCAGGACCTGGGCTAGCTTCTTCACAAAGTCCTGGGCCTTGCCTGGATCTGGAAGGTTTCCTGGAAATACACACAGACTGTGTGTAAGTGTCTGTGATGGAGTGTGCTAGTTTTGGAGTGTGCCATCTTTATGCGTGTGTGTGTGTGCATGTTTTTGTGAATGTCTTAATGAAATTAAGTAATCCCCATAACTAGAGATGTCAGTAGTGTGACTTACTAGTAATCACCATAACTAATTATGTGTCAGATGTCAGTAGTGGGACTTACTAGAAATCACCATAACTAATTATGTGTCAGATGTCAGTAGTGGGACTTACTAGAAATCACCATAACTAATTATGTGTCAGATGTCAGTAGTGGGACTTACTAGTAATCACCATAACTTATGATGTCAGATGTCAGTAGTCGGACTTACTAGTAATCACCATAACTAATTATGTGTCAGATGTCAGTAGTGGGTGGGACTTACTAGTAATCACCATAACTTATGTGTCAGATGTCAGTAGTGGGACTTACTAGTAATCACCATAACTAATTATGTGTCAGATGTCAGTAGTGGGACTTACTAGTAATCACCATAACTTATTATGTGTCAGATTATGTGTCAGATGTCAGTAGTGGGACTTACTAGTAATCACCATAACTAATTATGTGTCAGATGTGTCAATAACTAATTAGACTTACTAGTCATAACTTATTAGTCAATCAGTAGTGGACTTACTAGTAATCACCATAACTTATTATGTGTCAGACCATAATCACATAATTATGTGTCAGATGTCAGTAGTGGGACTTACTAGTAATCACCATAACTAATTATGTGTCAGATGTCAGTAGTGGGACTTACTAGTAATCACCATAACTTATGTGTCAGTAGTGTCATGATGTAATCACTTACTAGTAATCACCATAACTTATTATGTGTCAGTAGGACTTACTAGTAATCACCATAACTTATTATGTGTCAGATGTCAGTAGTAGGACTTACTAGTAATCACCATAACTAATTATGTGTCAGATGTCAGTAGTGGGACTTACTAGTAATCACCATAACTTATGTGTCAGATCAGTAGTCGGACTTACTAGTAATCACCTTATTATGTGTCAGATGTCAGTAGTGGGACTTACTAGTAATCACCATAACTTATTATGTGTCAGATGTCAGTAGTGGGACTTACTAGTAATCACAATAACTAATTATGATGTCAGATGTCAGTAGTCAGGGACTTACTAGTAATCACCATAACTAATTATGTGTCAGATGTCAGTAGTGGGACTTACTAGTAATCACCATAACTAATTATGTGTCAGATGTCAGTAGTGGGACTTACTAGTAATCACCATAACTAATTATGTGTCAGATGTCAGTAGTGGGACTTACTAGTAATCACCATAACTAATTATGTGTCAGATGTCAGTAGTGGGACTTACTAGTAATCACCATAACTAATTATGTGTCAGATGTCAGTAGTGGGACTTACTAGTAATCACCATAACTTTGGCAAACACCGCCTTGCTACCAGCATCCGACTGAAAAACAAAAATATTATCATTTATGATGAATAAACAATATTAATACTGCCTCTGATAGAGGTGTCAGAATAGTCTGTGATGTTCAGGTCCTATCCTAGTCTGTGATGTTCAGGTCCTATCCTAGTCTGTGATGTTCAGGTTCCATCCTCGTCTGTGATGTTCAGGTCCCATCCTAGTCTGTGATGTTCAGGTCCCATCCTCGTCTGTGATGTTCAGGTCCTATCCTCGTCTGTGATGTTCAGGTCCTATCCTCAGTCTGTGATGTTCAGGTCCCATCCTCGTCTGTGATGTTCAGGTCCTATCCTCGTCTGTGATGTTCAGGTCCTATCCTCGTCTGTGATGTTCAGGTTCCATCCTCGTCTGTGATGTTCAGGTCCTATCCTAGTCTGTGATGTTCAGGTCCTATCCTAGTCTGTGATGTTCAGGTTTCATCCTCGTCTGTGATGTTCAGGTCCCATCCTCGTCTGTGATGTTCAGGTCCCATCCTCGTCTGTGATGTTCAGGTCCTATCCTCGTCTGTGATGTTCAGGTCCTATCCTCGTCTGTGATGTTCAGGTTCCATCCTCGTCTGTGATGTTCAGGTCCTATCCTAGTCTGTGATGTTCAGGTCCTATCCTAGTCTGTGATGTTCAGGTCCCATCCTCGTCTGTAATGTTCAGGTCCCATCCTCGTCTGTAATGTACAGGTCCTATCCTAGTCTGTGATGTACAGGTCCTATCCTAGTCTGTGATGTTCAGGTCCTATCCTAGTCTGTGATGTTCAGGTTCCATCCTAGTCTGTGATGTTCAGGTCCCATCCTCATCTGTAATGTTCAGGTCCCATCCTCGTCTGTAATGTACAGGTCCTATCCTCGTCTGTGATGTTCAGGTCCTAGTTTGTTGCACCTCCCCATCATGTCCCTCCCGCCATCTGTCGTAAACTTCGCTCCCGCAGCTGTGATGGTCAGTATCCATGGCAACCGTTCTGCTTGACTGCTCCGTGCTCGCCGGATGAGTGAGTGAGGCAGTTTGCTACATTATGTCAAGATGAACCCTGACTAAACTCGGGGAACAGTTCAATTGGGTAAATAATCTCATGACTCAGACATTGTTCCAGTGTTACATGTCAGATAGATGGACCTTCTGAGACAGCACAGCAGAACGGGACAGAGCTTAAAAGCACAGCTTGTAAGGAAAACAGGTTTTCAGTAAAACTTGAAATAAAGAACCTTGTCAGGTAAGACAACATCAGAAAACCTTTCAGGTGGTCAGAGTGTGTGATACTCTCAGGTGGTCTGTGATGCGTGTGTGTGTGTGTGTGTGTGTGTGTGTGGGATACCTTAGGCAGTTTTACTAAGTCCAGGAGGTCTTTAACATGATGTCTCAACATATTCTGACACTTCCACATCTCATTCAGGGCCCTGGAGCAGAAACGGAAAATATTAGTGAAGACAATATCAATTGTAAAAGCCAATTAAAACAGAGTTTTTATATATCCCAGTAGGATGGTTTGGTTTAAAGGCTGTGGGGGAACAGTGCTGTATATATCCCAGTAGGATGGTTTGGTTTAATGGCTGTGGGGGAACAGTGCTGTATATATCCCAGTAGAATGGGTTGGTTTAATGGGGGAACAGTGCTGTATATATCCCAGTAGGATGGTTTGGTTTAAAGGCTGTGGGGGAACAGAACCAGAACAGTGAGCATTGGGACGTACTTGACAGCGTTGGTGTCCAGGGTGGCGTAGAGATAGTAAAGACACTTCATCCTCTCTGTGGTCTCCAGGTTGTGAGGGACCATGTACTGGGCAAAGATACGCTCCACCAACAACCTGGAAGACAGAGGGAGAGAGTTACAATATAGGAGATATAGGGGAGAGAGTTACAGTAACTAGGAGATATAGGGGAGAGAGTTACAGTAACTAGGAGATATAGGGGAGAGAGTTACAGTAACTAGGAGATATAGAGGAGAGAGTTACAGTAACTAGGAGATATAGTGGAGAGTTACGATAGAGGAGATATAGGGGAGAGAGTTACAATAGAGGAGATATAGGGGAGAGAGTTACAGTAACTAGGAGATATAGGGGAGAGAGTTACAGTAACTAGGAGATATAGGGGAGAGAGTTACAGTAACTAGGAGATATAGGGGAGAGAGTTACAGTAACTAGGAGATATAGGGGAGAGAGTTACAATAGAGGAGATATAGGGGAGAGAGTTACAGTAACTAGGAGATATAGGGGAGAGAGTTACAATAGAGGAGATATAGGGGAGAGAGTTACAGTAACTAGGAGATATAGGGGAGAGAGTTACAATAGAGGAGATATAGGGGAGAGAGTTATAGTAACTAGGAGATATAGGGGAGAGAGTTACAGTAACTACGAGATATAGGGGAGGGAGTTACAGTAACTAGGAGATATAGAGGAGAGAGTTACAATAGAGGAGATATAGAGGAGAATTTTTTGTTATGGGGCAGAGAAAATTGTAGTTTTAAAGCTTTCCACACCCACCAGTCTTCCACACCCACCAGTCTTCCACACCCACCAGTCTTCCACACCCACCAGTCTTCCACACCCACCAGTCTTCCACACCCACCAGTCTTCCACACCCACCAGTCTTCCACACCCACCAGTCTTCCACACCCACCAGTCTTCCACACCCACCAGTCTTCCACACCCACCAGTCTTCCACACCCACCAGTCTTCCACACCCACCAGTCTTCCACACCCACCAGTCTTCCACACCCACCAGTCTTCCACACCCACCAGTCTTCCACACCCTCAGTCTTCCACACCCTCAGTCTTCCACACCCTCAGTCTTCCACACCCTCAGTCTTCCACACCCTCAGTCTTCCACACCCTCAGTCTTCCACACCCTCAGTCTTCCACACCCTCAGTCTTCTCTTATATAATATAATGTATAATGGATGTTCAGATGGTTGACTTACCGGTCATCAATACTGTTCTGGTAATAGATGTGCAGCAGTTTATTCTTGATCCAGGCGATCTGATTGGAATTGTCCTTGCCCCCCTCCCCCTGCAGACAGTACTTCTTATAAGTCTGGGCCAGACCCATCATAGCCTCCTTACGCACCCGCCACTATGGAGACAAAGAGGAGGAGAGAGGGAGGAGAGAGGGAGGAGAAGAGAGGGAGGAAAGAGCAGGGGTGATGGATAGAGGAGGGTGATGGAGGGGAGAGGAGGCATTAGTTTGTGAAGTGTTCCTCCCACACCAGTCTGTTCTGTACACACACTATATGACACCCACCCTCTTGTCCAGCGTCCTCTCCCGGACGAAGTTCAGCAGGGCGTCATTCACCAGGGCCAGGTCCTTCTTGGCCGCCGTTACTATGGAGACGATAACATCATGGCGGATGGCCTCTTCTGGGTCGTGGGACCTGACCTTTAGGTACTCTGTGCAACGCAAGACAAACGGAGAACGTCAGTTGTTTAATTTGAGAGCCACTCCTGTGAACACACGCTCACAATAGCCCACGAGTGAAGGACTATCATTTCACCTTACTGTGTCTGTCTCCTTGTTAGGCTCTGAACATTTTTAAAAGGAGGACAGCGTTTGTTTGAGAAGCCTCCCATTGTGGGGAAGAGACGTTTCATAATAGCATCATTTTTAAAAGGCATGCTCTGATTTAAAGCCTTCAGCAAAGGATCCCCAATGAAGGACAGTCACAGAACCTCCTTCCAAAGAACATACCGGTACTAACTAACATAAACAAAAGCAGTCATCATTTTACATTTACATTTTGCGCATTTAGCAGACGCTCTTATCCAGAGCGACTTACAATAAGTGCAGGCATTTCACATATAGCTAAAACACACATCAAAAAGGCAATAAGAACATTGTTCCTGGGTGGGTGCAGGGGGAAGTGCTAGAGATAGAAGAATGATTCGGTAGTGAAGTTTCAAACGGTCGAGAGTTGTGGAGCTCCATTCATGGAGCTACTGGAGGTACAATTTGAAGAGGAATGTTTTTAGACGTTTTTTGAAGATTGGTAGAGAGTCCGATGATCTGATCTCCAGAGTGGAGTTGTTCCACCATTGCGGGGCAAGCACGGAGAACAATTTAGACTGAGCAGATCGAGAGTTGCCCTCCCGTAGGGATGGCACTACCAAGAGGCCTGAGGTGGCAGAACGAAGTGCTCGCGTGGGTGTGTACGGCTTGATTAGTGACTGGATGTAGGAGGGGGCGATTCCTCTTGTTGCCCCATAGGCTAGCACCATGGTTTTGTAGTGGATGCGTGCTTCGACCGGGAGCCAGTGTAGTGTGCGGAACAGCTGAGTGACATGGGAGAACTTTGGTAGATTGAAGATCAGGCGGGCTGCTGCATTTTGAATGAGTTGCAGGGGTTTGATGGCGCACACTGGGAGACCAGCCAGAAGGGAGTTGCAGTAGTCGAGACGGGAGATGATAAGTGCCTGGATCAGCACTTGTGCGGCTTCCTGCGTAAGATACAGCCTTACTTTCCGAATGTTGTAGAGCATGTACCTGCAAGACCGGGACACCGCCTTGATGTGTGCAGAAAATGAGATCACCATGAGATCATCACCAAGTCAGTCTGATGCAATGTCACAAGTGTGATTAATTGAATAACCTTTTGACCGGCTTTCTGAACGAGGTCTTTGGCTAGTACATATTAATACAGATTGGTCTGTGGTTACCTGTGAGGTCTTTGGCTAGCACATATTAATACAGATTGGTCTGTAGTTACCTGTGAGGTCTTTGGCTAGTACATAATGATAATACAGATTGGTCTGTAGTTACCTGTGAGGTCTTTGGCTAGCACATATTAATACAGATTGGTCTGTAGTTACCTGTGAGGTCTTTGGCTAGTACATAATGATAATACAGATTGGTCTGTAGTTACCTGTGAGGTCTTTGGCTAGGTCTGGGTGGTTCATTAGACAGTGAGAGGCAAACTTGACACACTCCAGTCTGATGGGCACGTGGATGTCATTAAACCTGAGACACAAACGCAAGCAAGTTTATTAATATATAGCACAATTCAACATAGCAATTCAATGTGTTTAACAAAGGAAACAATTATAAATAATAAAATAAATGCATTTTATATTCATAGCAACCTGTTTACTGGCATTATGTATATTTCAAACATTACATCTCAGAAGTAACTGCCACAGGGGCGTGTTCAAGCTCCACACAACCAGCTCCACACAACAAGCTCCAGACAACCTCACCTGCCCAGGTAACACTGCCACAGGGGCTTGTTCTGTGCTGCCAGCTCCGAGTCTTTAGCGCCGAACATCTTGGCCAACAGCTTAACCACCTGGAGACGCTCATCATTATCATTACTCTACAGGAGAGACACACAAGATGATTATACTGTGAAAAACATGTTATAGAGAATAGTATGGGATAGTGTGTGTGTGTCTACCTTCAGTTTGAATTCCAGCTGTGGCAAAACTGATAGAAGCAGGTGGCTGTCAATGTTGTACAGTTCCAGGATCAGGTCAAACACGTGTTCTGACAGATCGCTGACGGACGTCTTCCCCAGCATCAGAACCAGGTTGAAGAACTGAGAGGAGAACATGAGGAGAGGAGAACATGAGGAGAGCATTTAATAAGAGGAGAACATGAGAGAAAAACATGTTGTAGAGAAGAGAACATGTAGCAGAGAGGAGAACATGTAGCAGAGGTAAGAACATTTAGTAGAGAGGAAGGGAGTGGAGTAGTCGCATAAAATGCATTTACAGATTACAACACAGGTTCCAACACCGTTTCTTAAAAGTCTGGTATAAACCGGGCAACACACACACACACACAGACACAGACAGACCACCCTGCACCCAGTGTGTACTTACATTAGTAATGTATGGTTCTATGGCCTGCGCGGTTCTCTTCAGCAGGGCTTTAGCCAGGTCATACGCCTGCTTGTTCAGGTTCTAAACAACAACAGATACACATGATCAATACACGTGACAAACACACATGACAAACACACGTACCCATAAAGAAGTGCAGCCCTGTCTGGTATTATGGTGAGTAGGTGTGTGTTCATATCTCAGTGTTGGCAGGCGTCAGGATTTAGCTATTCCCAGGTTTTTTCAGGGCTTAGTCCCAGACCCAAATACTACACTGTCCAAATACACAAACATCATAGTAATATCTAAACTTAGTATTTGGAGAAACCTCTGAGATATGTATATATGTTTGTTAGGGTATAGTTTACCTTTAGAGCACACTATTATTATTTTTTGCCGTGTTTCTGCAGCACATGATGCATATTTGGATACGTCTGGACTCCATGATTCAGTATTTTTCCTCATCGGCAGATCTGCCGTTTCATGATCTAGTGGGGGCCTGACCAATGAACCAACCAACCAACCCATGACTGGGTGAACCAGGTGAGAGAACAGACCACCATATTAACGAGCCCAATAGGAAACCTTTGTCCTGCACTGCCTTCAATCACCAGTAGGGGTCTCATCATCTTCCTGAGCATAGAAACAGGTGGCACTGCAGGACCAGGCAGATCGACTAGCAGTCTACCACATTAGTAACACCTCCTACTAACAGTGTGTGAATGTGTATGTGGGTGTGTGTGTTTGTGTGTGTGAGTACGTACTTTATGCGCAGGCACCAGGTTGACCAGTACGGTGTCCAGTAGTTCCTGTGAGACGCTGTCTCCCTCACACACAATGGAGCTCATCAGATCTACCATGTGCATGTGCACCTTCTGGTTGTGCCCGTTGCTGCAGAGGTCAAGGGTCAATCATTAAACTATTTATTTGCAAAGTGCTTTTTTTGTTAAATAACGACAACGCATTAAAAATACATTCCTAATAGGTCCTTGTCAACATTTGTGAGCAATATAGGTTGTGTAAAGCCCTGTAAACGCCAGGGCTTTGAACACATGCCTGTAAAGCCTGTCAAGTACTGTGAACCGGCCCAGTAAAGCTGCGTGATGATGTTACCAGACTAGACCTGGAGGGAAGCTGACATGTTACCAGACTAGACCTGGAGGGAAGCTGCCATGTTACCAGACTAGACCTGGAGGGAAGCTGACATGTAACCAGACTAGCCCTGGAGGGAAGCTGCCAGGGAAGCTGACATGTTACCAGAATAGACCTGGAGGGAACCTGACCCTCCGTGTTTTCAGGAAGAGCCCAGATGTGTTCATAGATGTAATCCACAGCACCAGGATGGTCAACACCTGTGTTTTCCCTCCCTAAAGAATACTTTCAAGACAAGGAAGGGAAACCTGATCCCAGACATCAGACTATGGGCGACTTTTCCATTTTAACCAGGAGCAAAACAAAACCTGGCATGAACACCCAGTGCTTACTTCTCACATTCTTAACATCCTCACCCTCCAATCACTGGGACGCACGCACGCCGCACGCACGACGCACGCACGCCGCACGCACGCCGCACACACGCACACACACATCTCTAGTCCTGGTTTGTTCAGTGGGCTTTGCAGGGGAAATCAACCCTGAAGGTTGTTGTTGAGCAGTGAGAATAACAGAGGGAGAGAGTAAAAGCAAGTGAGGGAATGAGAAAGACACAGAGATTGATTGCAGGAGTACAAGTGAACGCTCTAGAAGAAAAGTGCCAAGCAAGAGATTATGCATGAGACGATGGCTACATTTTCAAGAGAGATACATGGAGTGTAAAGGAAGAGTAGGAATGATGGGAAAACCAGAGCGAAGGAGGTGGGAGCACGTAGCATAAAAGAGAGAATGACAGAGTGAGTAAAAAGGATAGTGCTAGGTGCACAGTGCCCACAAAATTAGGTGGAAATGGAGCTGAACTTTCTAACCTCCTATCTAGTTTATGACAACATCGGAGACACACATTTACCTCGCATCATACAGACCCACAAAAAGTTTTGAAATCAAACTGGTACATACTTAATGACCTGAAACAGGGTCCTGTAGAGCTGTGTAAAGATCTCGTTGCTGTCCTCCAGCTCAAAGCAGATGTTATAGGACTTCACCCAAGCTATGTTCTGTTGGAGGTGAGATGGTGTGAGAAAGAGAGTAAAAGTGTGAGAGAGACACAGAGGATATAAAAGGAACACTACGGTCACATCTGCTTTCTGAAATATCTGCCCAGCTGAAAAATCACACCTTGCAAACAAAAACACTAAAATAAGTATCAACTCAGTCTAGCCTATCAAGAGAGAAAGCTGTGTGTTCCTCCTCCCCTGACAACCTGAACCTCGTTTAAATTCCGATTGGAGGTGATCCGTCTTAGGCTGGGTGAGATCACTCCTTGGAAAGGTGAGACTACCTGTTCAGAACAGTGTGTTTCTGGAGGAGCTCAGCAATTCAGTGGGCAGATCAGGTGAGTGCCATGTTCCGTTGACACCCCACACAGAGTCACTTAATGAATTTGCACAAATCAGTAATCCTGACGAGCCAATACATTAGGTAGTGTGATGAAATGATCAAACTCCTCTTCTCATTGGAGATACAACGGACATGATCTCATCTGGAATAAAGCTTTTGTGGTGTGAAAACACCCTTTTGGATCTAGTGAAGCACAAGGTGGCCAACTCTCAAACTTAGCCTTAAACCCAATCCTTCGGCAGGTATAAGTATCTGTTGAATTGACCCCTAACCCCTGACCTCTAACCCCTTACCTCTAGCAGGTAGAAGTATCTATTGAATTGAGCGCTCTTTGTGTCCTCCAGTCCTTTCAGCTGACGGGTAATGAACATGAAGATGTCCTGAAAACAAAAACCACACTATGAAAGGCAGTCGAGAGATGAAGCATACATGTTATCTTTAAGGATCATTAGGTGTAGTTATATATAGGTCTGGAGTGCTAGGAATCTGTTCAGGATCATTAGGTGTAGTTATATATAAGTCTGGAGTGCTAGGAATCTTGCTGTGAAATAGTGGCATTATTTTAGTAGCAAACGTTTAACATTACATTGGTATGGATAGACCTAGGTTAGACTCTGACCAAACCAATTAACATTAAAGAATGGTTAGATCTGGGTCAGACTCAGACCTAGTCACTAAACATTACAGTATGGTTAGATCTGGGTCAGACTCTGACCTAGTCATTGAACATTACAGTATGGTTAGATCTGGGTCAGACCCTGACCTAGTCATTGAACATTACAGTATGGTTAGATCTGGGTCAGACTCTGACCAAACCAATTAACATTACAGAATGGTTAGATCTGGGTGAGACTCTGACCTAGTCATTGAACATTACAAAATGGTTAGATCTAGGTCAGATTCTGACCTAGTCATTGAACATTACAGTACGGTTAGATCTAGGCCAGACTCTGACCTAGTCATTGAACATTACAGTATGGTTAGATCTAGGTCAGACTCTGACCTAGTCATTGAACATTACAGTATGGTTAGATCTGGGTCAGTCTCTGACCTTCAGTTTGTCAGGCGATGTGTACGGCGCCTCGGGGGCGTAGATCCTAAAGATGTCAGCGAGGCAACAGGCCACCAGGAGGCGCACATCCTTGTCAGGGTGCTTCAGGAAGAAGTCTGAGGCCAGGTGGAGAGCCAGGTTAAGATAGAGCTCCTTCTCCTCCTCGCTGTCCTGGTCCATGTCCATGAACGTCTTCACAACCATCTGGACATAGAGGGTTAATTGATTAATTGACGCGACAGGTTGAGCTACAAATGATTCTGGTTCTCCACACCAGTCAAGCATTAAACACAATAATTAGTCAGCAACAAGCTATCTCGGGGTCAAACGTCATAAATAACAAGACAAACACAATACAAGTACTGTGTCTGTAAAAAGACAAAAAGAAAAAGTGTGTAGGTGTGAAATGGAATTGTGTTAATGGCGTATCATACACAACCATTCAACTGCAGTTATAGAGCAATTATGGTAGATGCCAATCACCAACGCACATCAATAGATAACCTTGACGGTGCCAATTTGACGGAAGCCAATTTGTAGGCCGCTAGTTCAACACTAGCCGTTCGGCTACCTTCTGGCTCTGCGTGTGGGTTTGACGGTACTGACCTTAAGCCGACGGACCATCTCCTCCTTTGAGATGTTGCTGGATATCTCCTTAACACCCGGGGGGTAGGTGACCTTCCCATCGGCCGCTCGAGCTTTTGAGTGAGCCATACTCCCAGCTCAGTGCTCCTACAGGAAGACACATCAGTGAGCCGATTTCCCAGGACAGGATTATTTCCTCATGTTAATAGTTCTGCTTCACATGTAAGATTGTGTTTCATAAATATGGACCAATACTCTGGGGACGTAACAGCATTTACACACTCATTCAGGCTAGGTGAAAGAAATTATAAGAGCAAAAGAACATCACCTCTGTGAAATCTGGATTTTTTTGAGGGGGTTCCCCACTAATTGGACATACAGATTTACACTTCAACACTATTGACAGATACAGCAACAGATGACACTAAAAGAGTATAGTTCAAAAGGCATTTAAAACTGAATATTTCATGGTACCGAGTATCCCATTACTTTGCTGAAATAATCCCATTTAAAAAAAACTATCCATGAGTCTTTCACAAAGACTAGATCATTGTATACCTCTTTAACAGTACTGATTCAACTGTGTACTAGGGCTTTCATGTACAGCCCTCATTAGAAGTTTTACACAGCCCTTCTTACAGTTGTCCATTAACCATTATGTTACCAGGTATATTGACAGAAAACGGCACATCACTCTAGGGGACACTGGGAAAGGGTTGTAAAGAGAGAATCTGAACGTAGAGTTGAACGTCCTAATGGCTCAGTCGTCGGTTTTAAACTATTGAACAGAAAAACTAAATGATCTTTTGACTGATGGTTCTAACTTCCAAGCTTATTTGTTAACCTGCCGTTCCTGGCACTCCGAAGTCAGAACAGGCTTCCCATTAAAGTCTGGACACCTAGCACCTGCCCATCTTCTGAAATACTATATAAAAAAGAAACAACCCTGCCACATAATGTTCTCAAATCTTGTTAAGTTGAACACACTGAATGTCACACTCACAATAGATAAGAGTATTCAGAATCTGGTTTATTTGGCAAAACTGTTCACACACACAAGGAATTTGTTCTGACCCCGTAGCTGCAGCATTTAGAATGCACATTTAAAAATGTACACGAACAGTGCAAACAGAGCAAAAAACACAACACGAACAGCCCGACCGGACAAAACCATGCCTAGTTGGCATATGTAATGGGTATATGTATTCACTACACAAAAACAGCCAAATACACTAGAATATCAGCAGGTTTTCACCAGGTGTAAAAATAAACATACGCTACTATACACATTACACGGGATCCAGCAGTAGCATTAAAGCTCCATGAATCACATGGTTCAATTATCAACGGCTGACATACGCCTTCATTCTGTCCTGTAAATTTAAATAAGGAGGTGAATATAATTTTGATGTGTTTCCAGAGTAGCAGGTGGGACATTCCGTTGACACGACGTCCATGGCAACGCAACGCCTTTAGTGTCTGTGTCGGAAGGGTGTCAGATAAGTTAAGAACCGTAACGTACTGCCTACACGAGTAACACAAAGACACATCTGGAAAAATAATTGCACGGGTCTGAGGAAATGTTAGACGCTCAGCATAATCCCAGTAACATCAGACCACACGAAGAACATAGTGAACGGTATCACAGAGGGGGTGGACAGTATCACAGGGGTTCGACGGTATCACAGAGGGAGGACGGTATCACAGAGGGAGGACGGTATCACAGGGGGCGGACGGTATCACAGAGGGAGGACGGTATCACAGACGATATCACAGAGGGAGGACGGTATCACAGAGGGAGGACGGTATCACAGAGGGAGGACGGTATCACAGAGGGAGGACGGTATCACAGAGGGAGGACGGTATCACAGAGGGAGGACGATATCACAGAGGGAGGACGGTATCACAGGGGTTCGACGGTATCACAGAGGGAGGACGGTATCACAGAGGGAGGACAGTATCACAGTATCACAGGGAGGACGGTATCACAGGGGAGGTATCACAGACGGTATCACAGGGGCGGTATCACAGGGGGCGGACGGTATCACAGGGGGCGGACGGTATCACAGGGGGCGGACGGTATCACAGAGGGAGGACGGTATCACAGAGGGAGGACGGTATCACAGAGGGTGGACGGTATCACAGAGGGAGGACGGTATCACAGGGGGAGGACGGTATCACAGGGCGCGGACGGTATCACAGGGCGCGGACGGTATCACAGGGCGCGGACGGTATCACAGGGGGCGGACGGTATCACAGAGGGAGGACGGTATCACAGCGGGTGGACGGTATCACAGCGGGAGGACGGTATCACAGCGGGTGAACATTGTTTTTTTGCAGGACTAAACAAAACCATGACGGACGAATCAGCAGTACATCACTGTAAAATGCAGCATACTGACAAACCAAATTGAACTATGAACTGGCAGAACAACAGCAACGAGGGGGAAATCCAACACAGGTTGACCAGAATCAGAAAAAGCCTCATTTCCAAGTAAGTTCACAACACATGACATTTATTCTGGCCCGTTAGAGCAACAATATCGACACAAATAGGTGAAAGATAATTAAAAATGTAGGACTGGCTTCAGACCGAACAGATCCAATGAACACAGAGGAGAGCAACATGCAAGTGCCTAAAATATCTAACTGCTATTCTGAGTACATGGCTCCAGCCCAAATGGCAGCCTATTCTCAATACCCAGTGCACTTGGCACTTAGTGCACCTTAACCCAGGGTCCTTTGGACTTCTGTCTTTTCAGTAGGGAATAGGATGTCATTTGGGACACTTCCCCAGACTACTGTATTGGTAAACCTTTTTCCTAGACCAAAACAACAACCACATGTCAATAAAACTGACATTAATTCAAATCCAAGGGGAGTGTCATTGATTCAGGATATCACTGGCAAGTCAGTTATGGGACATTGATTTTGTAGCCGTCCGACTTTACCAAAACCTAGTTGCCACGAAGAGAATAAAGGTTCGTCAAGACGATCCTCTGCTGCCAGCATCAATAACTTCAGCCAAACGGTGCTGACAAGATAAGGCGTGCAGAGAAGATGACTATTTTCAATAGAAAAGTGATCAGTTCAGTTTGGATTAGTTTAGACACGTTACTTCTCTTTCATTGTCCAAATGCTAACCTGTTTAGTTCACTACATCTCAGACACAAGGGGAATGAGAAACCCATGGGAGGCTGAACAGGTCAGGGAAACCTACTGATCCAGCACAAGGAAGACGTGGTTCCTGACAGTAATAGCCAGATAACCCACAACTAAGGTACTGGATCAGCCGCTTGATTATGTTCTGGGTCCATACCCAAAAGCAGGCACTACTAATAATCCGATTTTAGATCTGACTTGGGAAGATGGCAACGCTGTCTCAGTGAGCATGTGTCAACAATATCCCAATTACAGCACAAATCCATGTCGCATGGCCGGGTGGCAAAACAAGGCCTTACTCAGTGCTCACAAGAAAAACGAGATTCTGCCCAAAACATTTTCCAAATAGAAGTTGTAGATTTAGGCGTAAATGCAAGTGCTTTGTTTTGGTTATTCTCAATGTAGCGCATCATCAAAATAAATCAACCTCGTTAATATTATAACACTGATTTTGGCAGGGCCATGTTAGAAGAGGGTAGGAGAGGAAATTCATGGAACAATGTTTACTTATGACATGGGATGGAACGGGAACTCTTGGAAAATTATGGGTCTATTAGCCAGTTGCCCTCTACAGATGAAATGGAAAAAAGCTAAATACAGGCAAAGCAGTTATTTACCCAACACGTCCGAAATGTGCATCCACCACGATATCTCGCGCATATCGTTGCTTGTTGACAGATCTACATCCGAAAAAACAGTTTGAAGAACTAATGGTGACTGAAGTTTTTTGGTTTGTTGTGCCTTTCTCTGCAGAGACAACCGGAACCTGTGCGCCCGTCAGTATAATGCACCATTCCTGTCTGTTCCAGAGAGATTAAAAGGCCATACATATTTTACTGCATCACTTCTACTTCTCCGTTTAATCTATCCATCCACCCATGCATGCGTTCCTCATCACAGTTTGCTTAATCCATCCATTGGAGCACATTTCACACAATTCACAGTAGTCAACCTGGAACCAAGTCAACCTGGAACCAAGTCAGACAGAACTATGTTGCAGCATTCAGCTTCCAACCACAACCATCCCCGCTTTAACAACCTGGCTGTCGTCCATACCGTTCTGTCTCTGACCTCTATCCCACCCCAACGGCTGCTGCCAAAAAGGAAGCCCATCCCACCCGGAGCAGAGAGAAGGGCCAGGCATGTGGGGGAAAGGGGTTTAGTCTGGCCTGGCTTGTGGCTAACCAATTTCCTTGCCCTGTCTTAACGTCTCATAAGGCCTGTGGTCGTTTTTTGTCCCCTGAAGTAAATCTGTCTGTGATTACCTGCAGAGACAATTTCAAGAATCGAATCATTTCAACTTTCTGATAGGTCCCGTAAACTAAATTGGATGATCCAGAATATATGGACGATAAAGACAGCATGTTAAAATGTGTCACTAATTGGTTTGAGACAGAGATGGAGATTAAAGTGAAGTTCGCGTTGGACAAATGGATAACTAATGCGCAGCTCTCGCTGTAGTACACAGTGCATTTGGAAAGTATTCAGGTCACATGACATTTTCCATTTAGTTACATTACAGCATCACTATAAAATGAATTACACAGATGTTTCCCGCATCAATCTACACACCATTTTACATAATGACAAAACGATAACATGCTCTAGAAATGTTTTCGCTCATTTAGAATGAAGGAGAAATATGACATTGACACATTTAGAGATGTTGCATTGAAACTCAAACGATCATCCTTACGATGTTCCTACACATTTATTGGACATGACTTGAATATCTTAGACCTAAAAGTAAACCGTGCCTGTCAAAGCAAAAACCAAGCTATAAGACAGAGACCGGACCGTACCAAAGGACACAAGGAAGGGAACAATAAGAAATTCTGCAGCATTGAAGGTCCCTAACAAAACAGTGGACTTGAAGGATGGGATGCAGCAATAAACCAATTTCACCATTAACCACGATTTAAAACGTCACGGTTTTGCAACCATAAAGCCCCAGCAACACCGAATGTTTCTGTTCTCACTCAAAATAAAAATTTGTCGACGCAGCTTTCAGACCGAACAACAACAAAGTTATTGCCACGCTGCAGATACTGTCACGAAAGCAACATTTGTGTTTGAGGGGGGCCTACCTACATTAGCAAAACAATGGGAGAGGGACCAACCATTAATGCTCTGTAACCACAGAAAAAAACGGCTGAAGTTGTCAGTGCGGTTGCATTTTGGATACTTAAAGAATGATCGTAAAGTTGAAGTCGGATATCCTCTATACAAAATGTACAGGAAAAAAGTTTTCATTTGATGCAACATCTATAAGATCACTGTTCAGCTTGAGAAGCTAATGAAAGTACTAACAGAGTTAAACTAAGTGGCAGGGAGTTGAGAGTAATGTAAACCAGTTCAGAGTAATGTTAACCAACAACAGCAAAGCAGGAGGAAGTGCATTAAAAGTGTATTAAACAGTTTATAATTTAACCCTCCCCAAAACACATGTAATGCCCTCAAGGGCATCAGGGTGACCATATACATCTTGTTTCTTCCTCCAATCTGTGTTTAGTGAACGACATGTGTGGTAAATAGGTTGATTTCTAAATTCTAACCTTCAATCCAATTGACGTTTATCTTGGCATTATGGATTATTTATTCTCATTGTTGTTATTCTCTTGTAGCTAAAGACTACCTCTGGTACTGCTGGTACTTATGTTTTTAAAATGGCAGCAAATGTTAAGTTAAAAGCCAACCAAATCATTCTTTCATTCTGTTTTTAGAAGTTCCCTACTGAGGTCCAAAAGAAATGCTGAAAGAAATAAGCAAATAGACAATACTAAACTATTTTGTAATATAGGCTAGTTGATCAAAAGAGCCCTGTAGCCTTGACCCAATTTGTTATGTTTAGAGAAAAGAATGACATAAATGAAGCTTATGTTGAATTCCAAAGACATACACTTTCACTTTTATTTATTTTGTATTATTTGGTAACTATATAATTTGTTTCTGAAGGGAGCAACTGTTATAAAAAAGAAAATATTAAATAGATGGTGTACGATAATACATATAGTTAAAAATTTCTCCTGATTTTATACATTGTTAGTGTTGTGAAATAAATGAATGCATAATAATGGTGAAACCGTGATAATTTCTCATACAATAATGGTAAAAGCGTGATTATTTACAGTTTCACCATTATAGTGCAACTATAATCACACATCAACATCTATAAGCGTTGCATCCCTAAATGGAGGATATTTGGAACATAGAGCAGGTCGACATGCCAAACTGAGAAACGGGCCCTGGTTAGGAAGGCAAATGAGAAACTAACAGTTTCTCACTGTGAGATATGCAGTGCTATAGTTATTAGTGTGATTACCAAGTATAAATATAAACGGCAAAAACTGAACAGAAAAATTATGGTTTGCTGTGGAGAATATGAATTCAGTTTTATGAACAAGCTACTTAAATTGTAACACTCTAGAGCCCTACCTTTATGGATTTATGACACTTCACCAATTAGCACTCTAACAATCCGACCTTTATTCTTAAGTGGCTAGTTAGAAACTACTACTGGCACAAGTTGGAGATGCCAAAAGGCACTGGAAGGACTCTCAAAATAAAAGAAACAATATTCTCTCGCAAACCAGGCACCCATCATCACCTGGCTAATACATTTGCTATGGTGACCAATGTTGGTGGAAGCATCATGCTGTGGGGACAGTTTTCAGCAGCAAAGACTTGGGCACTCATCAGTATTGAGAAATATAAACAGTGAAAGGTACAAAAACATCCTTGATGAAAACCTGCTCCAGAGTACTGAGGACTTCAGATTGAGACAAAGGTTCACATTCCAACAGGACAACAACCATGAACACACTGTAAATACAGCCCAGGAATGGCTTTAGGACATGTCTCTGAACGTTTGAGTAGCCCAGCCAAAGATGAAACCCAAAGCAAACATCCCTGAAGACACCTTCAGAAAGGCTGTGCAGTGACGTTCTCCATCCAACCTTACAGAGTTTGAGAATATCAGCGAACAACAGGATAAACTCCCAATCTGTGTGCCAAGCTTATAGCACGATACCGCAAATAACTCAAGGTTGTAATTATTGGCACTTATTATTTGCTTCCAAAAACTACATAGTAAATGGGTCATAATACATAGATAAATGCGATGTTTCAATGACTTTTATAGATTTTTTAACGATTATATAAACCTGCTTTTACTTTGTCATTATTTAATACTTATTATAATAAGGCTGTAACGTAACAACATGTGGAAAAGTGAAGGGGTCTAAATACTTCCCGAACGTCCTTTAAATCCAAAAAGTCCAATTGGAAAACATACACCGTAGTTCTATAATAGACATTCAATGATTGCCGTAATTGTGCTGGAACATTTTAATGGAGTAAGACACAAAGAGAACTGAAGCTGAACATCAACAGAAATAATGTATACTAAAATACATTCCAACCGTAGCTGTCAGTCAAAAAGCCCCCTTAAAAAAATATTTTGACAGGATCAACAAAAAAAGAAATATGCAATTGAAGCATGAACGACGAGAGCAATTGTATACATGGAGAATGTCAGTTTGAGATACTAGACAGGTATCCGTGTGGACCAGAGTTAATCAGCCTACAGCAGCTCCCTGAGACACACTCAGAGAGTGAAGTCACGAGCACGGCTCAGACATAGTCAGCCACTCTGGGACAATTAGGTTAAACTGCCTTGTCGAAGGGCAGATCAACTAAAGTTATTCCGCTCAGGGATTCAAACTAGCAGCCTTTTGATAACTGGCTCGCCGCTCTAATTACCCGTGGGTGTGTTTCTGTCAGACTCAAGGAAATTATCAGTTTGAGATGTCATTTAGCGGCAGAGAGTCTGATACGTTCACAGCCTGCAGCTGTCAGATCTGTTGGATGTGCCTGTATTTTGCACTGTTTCCTAATTTATCTCCAGGAAGTCAATCCCCCATCAGGCAGAGTGTGTAGGGATGTATTGGCTTACCACAGGAGTGAGGACAAGGAGTGGGGATTTCTGTCAGCAGAGTGATTGAAACAGAAATGTACTGAGTAAAATGATTCCCCTCTACAGTGTGTTAGATGATTTATATTCGGCACTTTATGCAGCAGTTACCAAGTCTATCTGACGTTTTGTATCAAAGGAGAAAAGGGTCATCTTCCCCTCTCGAATGGATGAGTAAAGGGTTCTCTCTCTCACCCCGGATGAGTAAAGGGTTCTCCCTCTCACCCCCCGGATGGGTAAAGGGTTCTCCCTCTCACCCCCCGGATGGGTAAAGGGTTCTCTCTTCCCCAGGAGGATTAATGGGTTCTTCTCTCCCCCCTCTGATGATTAATGGGATCCTCTTTGACCCCTCTGAGGATTAAAGGGTTCCTCTCTCCCCCCTCTGAGGGGAAAAGGGAACCCTTTAATGCTCAGAGGGAAAGTACTGAGTAAACAAAAAAATTCAACTCTAACCCAGAACTTTGGCCCTAGAGACGTGGTAACTGCGGTGACTGGGGGGGTCTGACCGCAGGCAGAGAGGAACGGCAAGGCAACAGCCAGGACAAACAGGTGAAGTCAGAAACATGTTAGGAAATAAGATAAACAGTGCGGCACGGAAATAAAAAAGTTGTTTTAAGCTACCGATGCCAGTGAGAAAAGTTGGCTGGCACGTGTATTATAAAGATATGAAGTCTCAGCCTGTTACATCCGGTTTACACCGCTACTGTAACATTGGGAGGCACAGGAGTCTAGAGGCAGTCTCAAAAAAGAAATTGACTAAATGTGTTGCTTCTTTAACTGTTTGATGTGCGACATCAGAAAACATGCAGTCAGCGGGTTTGAGAGAAAGTGATTATCAGGCCGTCTCAAGTTAATTTCACTCAACCCAATGAAATGGAGACAATGGCAGTTTGAGTACTGTGGTAAATACCAGGCCAGACCAATAAAAACCATCCAGCCCGTATAATCTGAGTGATATTCAGCAGAGGTCCTAGAGGCACATCTTGTCACAATAAAAATAAATTCCTCCAAAACTTTGGGGGAAGGTTTTTGTTGCCCCGGCTTCTGTAAAGGGTACCGAATGCCATTTGTAAGGCTCTGGGGCCAAATGCTCATTGTACATTTGCCCAGAAAAAAACGCTGGATCATCCTGAAGAGTTCGGGAACAATAGTATTGGGTCAGATAAGAAAAATGTGGCCCTGATGTCTTTAAATGAAATAAACAACACATGATTCCAAAGTAAAAGCGTATACCAACAGTGCAGCATGATGGTTGAGGTAGTGTCATGGTTTGAGCATGTTTTGATGTACCAGGACCACAGTGTGCAGGGATCATATAAACACAGCAAGATCATGCATAAAGAGAATGATCCAAAAACCCACGCAGGTTTACGTGAGGATTTACACACGGGTAGAGAACGTGAAATGTTACGATTTGGAATGACCTAGCTCCAAAGCCTGGGTAACAGTGTGGACAAATACAAAATAGACAAAAAAAACTTGTGTACCTTGTGTACAGTGGATTTTTCACTCAATTTAACCATGCTTGAATTAATGCACAGGCACATATGCTCAGATGCACGTAGATATCTGTGCACTCACACATTCATAATAAACGTTCATAATATATATATTCACGTGAAAACTACTTGTTTTACTAACAAACAACATTCAAATAAGTTCCTGCACATATTTAAATGATTTACCAAAAGCTAAAAAGTAAAGCCAATTGGTTGCGCATTCACGTGACTTTAAATATTGCACAACGAGGGTAGTGTTAGTAAATTACTAGATACATTTATAATACATCAATATGTTACTCATAGTGAAACTCGCGAATTACAGAATGAATACATTTATATTTATCTATTCGACTCGACTATTCCGCTAGCAACATCATTCCAGCCTTCAAAATCAAACCCTTAGTTTGGGCAAAAAAAATGAAATAAGATATCAACGCTGGCTTACATTATTTCCACACATCAACAATAACTAATGCTTTGAACAAGGACACGAGGTATGCAAATATCAACGTGTGTACACGCTAGGTACAGTGGCTAAGTAGTGAACAGTGCGGTAAACGCTAGGCGCATTTATGTCTGTATGGCTGTGGGGGGCATTGTTATGGCACGGCTGTATGTCAAGGCCACTACTCGCTAGCCGAATAGCTTGTTATTGTAGCTGGCTAGCTAACGTTAGTTGGCGATGCAAATTCCATTGGGCAATACCACGCAGGTCCCGATTTGCTACGTTATTCCAATTGTGTTAAGAACATGGCTAATCAATCACAGGCAACATGCACCAATATTAGATGTGTAGCTAACTAGTTATTTAAAAACACTGCTAGCCGGCTAGGTTAACTTAGCCAAACGTGCCCACATTCTCACAGTAACCCGGGTGTAACAGCAGGAGCGAGGCGGACTCGGCTAGCCAATACACGGGCAGGGACAGCTCCGTACAAGCTAGACCATATTTGTTGGACAGATCCGGATAAACGTTTTCACGAAAACACTCCGGAAAAAAATCAACATCACAAAATAACCCCCTCCCCCCGATTCAAAAAGAACACCGTTGTTTTCGACTATTCCTACCTTTTTTATGAATTGCAATGAATTGTATCCTCTCCTCTGTTCGGTAGCTCTCTTCCACCTCCGGAGCTTCAAAATGGCGCCAATTTGCTCCACCACAGCAGCCGCCAGGCAGAAACCATACAAAGAAACAGAGCGCCATCTAGCGTTTCACCCAGGAGCTGGGCAATGGACGGGCCATGTTTCTTTTTTGATTTATTAGACTGAATCACAGCCATAGTTGTGCTGTGGGATTATTGGCTCTCCCTCATCTTGTGTTGTGCAATGTGTTTTTTCCATGTTCAGTATATACAGCAGTGATAATAACTCGACGAATTGCGTCAAACGTCGAATTGGTTCTGCGTTGCGTCTATTTCATTGCAACTATATCCGTTGTGAAATAGTATGAGACACAGAATCCTCCTAAAACAAATAAAGGACAACTATTAAAACACCTAGATTCAATTAAAGTATACATATTTCATAATTAACAACAACATATTCATTTTAGATACTTCACTTTAGAGACAGTCAATCATCTGGAAATTAAAAGGATGGTGTATAGCCTACTAGGGCCTAGTCTCGCCCTCAAAATCACTTTGACTCATGGATTTCATGCAGCAGTGCAACTTTAATTCAGGAGCAACATATAAGGGGTTATAGTGGGTGATGTAATTAATGGTAAGAAAAGGTCTGTGGGCTAGAACTCATCTTAACTGAGTTAAAATGAAGAAGCATCCATGCAAACCCAAAAAGGTACATTTTTAAACTGTGTAGTTTCATTGCTTTTCCTGCAGGTATATAAACAGGAAGGATTATTAGTGTAATTTTTTCAAAATTAATTTCAGGTCATTCCTCCTGAAATAGATAATAAAAACACAAAATATTAATATTTCAACGTGTTTACATTTGTAATCAGATAAATGTTATTATTTCTTATGAGCTGCACTGCATATATGTATTGTAAAACACTAAAAGTGCACCAGTGTGGATATATATGTGACAACAACTTAGAAATGTACATAACTGTCACATAACCAGCAGTAACCACTTCTCTCTGTAAAGCAACGTTTGAAACGTCTTTCACTACAAAGGATTAGGCTAAATTATGTCTGCTTTTATTTCCAACAAAATGTTAATTTTCACTATAAGCACTAACCTCTCCTAGTTCAGTCCCTTTCAAACTCGGCAGCCTCCATTATGTCATGTGTTCCTCTTCTCTGTTCCACTACTTTCTGTAAAGCAACATTAGAATTAGAATTCGGTTGACATGAGAATAGTTGTTTTTGTATTTCACATTATCATTTAGCAATAGTTAGGCTACTGTGTCATCCGTTATCACAATATATGTTACCACCAGGGCTCATTTGCTGGCTGGCTAGGTACTATTTTCAGCCGGCTAACTGATTAAAATATCAGAAACTATTTCATTTACAGTTTGCCTACTCATTTGAAGACAAGTGTGTGTTTTTGTATTGGGACGTTGAACAAAGTTCCTGTCGGCAAACATCTTAGTCTGCATCATCGTGTTGAATTAGCCAGTTGAAAGCTCTAACGGTTAGAGTCCAACCTGGGCAGCAGGGCCACAGAGCTTTAATGACAATAAAAACTCTAGTCTGGGCTCAGAGAGTCTGATTAACCGCAGTCTATGAAGAGCACGCGGGAGGGTTGATTGGCGTGTAGTGGAAGGCCAGCGCGCGCACGCGAACTTCACGAACACACGAGACTCCATGACGGTCGCCAAGAGATACAGATGGGATAATTATCTTTAATATCAATAATATACGTACGTACATGGGCTTAACGACGGTGGGAACGCAACAGAAAGTGTGCAAACGATAACTAACTAAATGAAAAGGCAAGTAAAAGCATTTTTTCTTTCAAATACAAAGCGCGCACAACGGGCGTTTACAACGTACTAAAACTGGGACAGTGACTGCCAAGGTCTGGGAAACCACAATGAATACCTGTGCAGATCTACATTAAATACATACATTACAAATATACTACACAACCCCAAACGCTACAACACATTAAAACCCACATACAATAACATTAACAAAAAAATAACCATAACCACTACATTAATCATCACTAACCACTACAAAAAAAATACAATTTCAACTACGGCGATTCCATATGCTTCGGTCAGGGGAATTCCCATCGGTTTGCTGGGTTGAAATGTGTCCTTGAGAATAATTTCATGAAGCATGGATGTACGGATACGGTTGGATGGTTTCATTACCTGCGGGCACAGGATCTGTCCTAGTGATGGGTCTCTTATCAACTGCTCCAATGGAACCAAACCGCATTGTTGCAATGCACTGTTCACATGGCTCAATTTAGTCAATAACATATCTGCACATATTCTTCAATTAAATAACTCAATAACAGCTTTGCGGGTAATATGTTATTCACTAAATTGACTAAAGATTACACATCAGAACAGAAGAATTAATCAACTGCGGTGTTGAGGACAGAGCTACAAAAACCGGGTCACTGAAATATTGGGAATGGCCACTCCTAATCTTTTTACCTCTGCAGGTGATCTACAGACTGCCCAAGGCGCCTCCACTGTAACGGTGTTAACAGACAGGACCACCAGCCAATCCCACGCGTGCTTTTCCTCCGTCTCCAGAGGACCTGTACCTGATTGGTTGCTAAGGGCGGGGTGCTGTCATCCGGACCTAGAGAGCTGTCAACCCAGCAGGCACGACTCGGTGAGGGAAGAGAGACGAGACCGATCGATGAAAACTGGGGAGTCAAACCTCGAACAAAACGGACCGCTACTCCGGGAAATGTCAATATAAACACCTGTTCAGGCGCGCGTAAGGTAAATTGTCTTCTTGTTTTTATTCTAGCGATGTCGGTGGGATGTTTTGTGCTGGCTTGTCTACAACAATAATAGCCGCTAGCAGGAGATAGCCAGCCATGTATGGTTCGGGTGTTGATAACGCACTGCAACTGTTCATGGTGACCAGCTAACCAGCTAGCTAGCGCCAATGATTAAACACCGTTGGTGACCATCAGTAGCCGTATTATCGCAATTGTGTATGAAAAGATACACAGCTGATGTATTGCAGATCAATACGTTGTGAACAGTCTGGTGTACCGTGTGGATACCCATCTACTGTGAGAAAGATTGAAGGTGGTTATGATGGGAGGCAAGGATTCCTCTTACTACCAGTCCCCCCTGTTTCAAGATGGATGTGTCTAGAAGTAAAGAAATTAATAATACGTGTTTTGCAATTGCTATTTGGAGACAGGTGCAATAGACCGCCATTCTATCGCATTGCCATTTCTGAGCTTTTTGTCTGTCTTAGGTATTAAAATATTTTTTCCAAAATGTAGACATTTAAATTAAATCCACCTGGGATGTTTGAACGGTTCCAATTCAGATTTTTATTGTTTTAGATTTTTTTTTTCAAATGCATTACATTTATTGCAATCTCTCTCTCTCTCTTAATATATATATATATATATATTAAACATTTTTAACCAGGTAGGCCGATTGATTTGTATGTATGTATGTTTTGTTAACAGTCCTATATGATATTAGCCACTGTAGAAATAAGCCTACACACTCACTATCGAATATTTCTGTCTCTGTATCATACCAGTGCGACGTTGTTTATTGATACTATCAGTTGGTTTGAAAAGCCTCAAACTCACTCACAATCACACCACATCCCTCCCGTTTTAACTCCACCACAAGACCAGTTCAGACACAAACACACACACACACACACACACACACACACACACACACACACACACACACACACACACACACACACACACACACACACACACACACACACACACACAGTATCTACCCACCACTGATTGTGTCACGTCCTCCTGGTGTCTCCAGCTGTTTGAGGCTGAGCTCAGCCATTCATGAACACGACCCAGTTAACTCCATTGTTATATTTGCCCGGGCTTCATGCTACACTAAGCAAACACCTCACCAGTACACACACGCACGCACACACACACACACACACACACACACACACACACACACACACACACACACACACACACACACACACACACACACACACACACACACACACACACACACACACACACACACACACTCACTCTCTCGCTCTCTACGCGGAACGCACATGAACAGACACACAAAGCTTTCCTCCCCATTCTTTAATTTTCAAATATGCTACATTATTCTATCACCTCTGCCCAAAAACATATTTCTCTCTTTCTACAAGACCTCATATATTTTTCTGTCTGTCCGTCTGTCTGTGTGGCTGATTTTTAATAATGAGCAGTCTTTGTCTCTATTTCACAATGCAAGCCACCCCCCACAGGGCAGATGGGCTATTGAAGGCCAGGCTAGCCACCTACTCACCATATGGTTTATATCTAATATTAATACAGCTTACATACACTTCTTTCTACATGTCTGCCTGTCAGTATGTCTCTTATATTGTCTGTCTGCCTGTCAGTATGTCTCTAATACTGTCTGTCTGCCTGTCAGTATGTCTCTTATACTGTCTGTCTACATGTCTGTCTGTCAGTATGTCTCTTATACTGTCTGCCTGTCAGTATGTCTGTTATAGTGTTTGTCTTCCTGTCAGTATGTCTCTTATACTGTCTGTCTGCCTGTCAGTATGTCTCTTATACTGTCTGTTTGTCAGTATGTCTCTTATACTGTCTGTCTGCCTGTCAGTATTTCTCTTATACTGTCTGTTTGCCTGTCAGTATGTCTCTTATATTGTCTGTTTGCCTGTCATTATGTCTCTTATACTGTCAGTCTATCTGTCTTCCCACAATCAGTTGCAGTCAGTATGGTCCTAGTTGTCAACAGGCAGCACACTGACTCAGTATCCCCAGTAACAACAGGTGGTAAAATCCCCCCAGTCTGTCCTCCAGCCACCGTCCACAGCAGGCCTAATTCTGGCACGGGTCCTACCAGGCCACTGTGATGCCAGCTAGGACTCCCACAGCCCATTCAGCATTAGGGTGTCGTGTGTCTCAGTTGGCAGGAGCACTCCAAGCTGGCATTGCGTGGACCTTGGATTGATCATATGCATCCTATGTACCCCCAGCCGGCTCCAGCCAGTAGCAAACAAGCTCTCAACTAAACATTCACTCTTACTTCCTGCTTTGAACTGCTACTGTACATGCACTGGCGCCACGTCACTTTCTGGTGGTCGTGTGATGTCTGTGTGTCTTCCAGCCGACGCTCCGCTGATGCGTACATCATCCGCTCTGATAATAGAGGGCTTCAGAATGCAGTATTCATCTGTCAGGTCGCATCCACACTGCTTAGGTGACGTGGATGTTAAGACGGAGAATCTTTAGAATGGCTGCTATTCTAGGGTGGAACTTTCCGGTTGAACAGGTTTCCATCCCAATGTACAGGTTTCCATTCAATGTATAGGAAACCTGCCTGTTGTGTTTCCTTCTGTGACCCACGCTGTGCAAACACAGCACATATTCTACCCGTAGACATCAACCTGTGAAGGTCATGATAATGTGAGCCAATCGCTGTGTGCTCCTCAATCTGCATCACTCAACCCCCTTCAAACAACCACGGCCAACCAACGTCACGCTCTCTGTTTCCATAGATACGGGCAGTAGTCCGGCATTGATACAGACTCGCATAACAAATAGACATTACACACTAGTAGTACAACCCCTCCCACCGGTCTATCTCCCCCCTCTCCCCTCCCTCTCTGTGCCTCAGGTCCGAGTAGACAGATGAAGAGTTGGATGGAGATCGATGGCTTTTTATTCTGTAACCACTGTCAGTTGTCTCTGACTCATCAGTACTTGGTTCTTGGTACAATTGTGTTTTGTGATTATTTGCCTGTTTCCATGCTTTTTTCCTTTAGGTTTTGATTGCCAATTGGTTTGTGCATGAACATCATGGCCAATAGTAAACCAAACATCATGACCAATAGAAAACCAAACCTCATGACCAATAGGAAACCAAATGTAATGGCCAATGTTGTTGTTCATGTCATGATAATAACTGATATAGTTTAATCACCTTGTCCTACATCAAACCAATAGGAAACCAAACGTTATGGCCAATAGGAAACCAGACGCCATGGCCAATAGGAAACCAGACGCCATGGCCAATAGGAAACCAGACATCATGGCCAATAGGAAACCAAACGTCATGGTCAACAGGAAACCAAATGTCATGGCCAATAGAAAACCAAACATCATCTCCAATAGGAAACCAAACACTTTTTGGTTTCCTGTTTTATCCAACTCATGCTCTTCAAGATAAGATTTCTGCATGTTTGCACTCTTAAGTTTGTGTATGTTGTCTTTGTGTGTGTGTGTGTGTGTGTACGTTTTGTTTATGGTTCATGCTAAATTTCAATTTCTCTCAGGATATTGTTTATGCAGCAGATATATGCAGTGTCACCCTCTAGCCATTACTAAACTACACAGTTATCTTTGTCTCGACGCGCCATAAAATGCTGTGATTGATGTGTGTGAAAATGTCAACAGCAGAGGGCGCTGTTGCGGAGGCTAACTAGGCTGTGGAAATTTTTTACAAAGCCGAATCCACTGTAGACATAAAAGGCAGTGGTGTCTTTGTGTCTGACTTCCACTTCCCTGGGACAGCCTCCCAATGGTGGTCCAGGTGGGATTGGTTGTAGTTTTTAGTTTTGGGGGCTCTCTTCACATTTGTATTCCCGGCTGCCTTACTTCTTCTCAGGCTCCAAAGTTGTTAGGGCTGGGGTGAGGTAAGGACAGCATGGAACAGGGTGGCCCTGTTCCTGCCTTCTGGAGCCTCCTGTTTACTCCTGGTATGTCTACCAAAGCTGGTTCCGTTTCTCTTTCTGTTTGTCCCCCAAGCTTCCCCATAGCGGCCTTTAAATGACTCCCCAAACGAAGTCCCACAGGATGTGTTTCAATTTTGTCATGGCAACGGGTGATAATGTGGTGTTCTGGTGTTCTGGTCGGTAGGAAAAGATAGCGAGAAAGAGTGCTAGGAAGGATTGAGAGAGGCGAAAATTTGGCGAAACAAAACGAGTGAGAACATTGAGAAGGAATGACATGTGAGAATTATACCATCAGCTCTGATGACATGTTGCTTTTTGTTTCAGGCCTTGTTCTGCTCATTACCAGGAGAGCTTTAATTAGGCCCTCAGTCAGGGTTATAATGTCGATGACCTCACTGACGCATCTATTTCCTCTGTGAGACACATCCTCCCCACCCTCTGCTCATTCCTCCGTCACACCCTTCAGCAGTCTCCATAGTGATGTCACTGTCATTGTAGGTTACATGCCAACATAGAGGTGTGAACTGGAATTCTCCACCACCCTCCCCCACCATCCCGCCCCATGTAAATGCTACAGGCTAATGTTAACTGAACGTGATGTATAGTTAGGTTAATGTGTATTTAGGTTGATGTATAGTGTGACTAATGTATAGTTTGGTTAATGTATTGTTTGGTTAATGTGTATTTAGGTTGATGTGTAGTGTGACTAATGTAACGTTACGCTAATGTAAAGTTAGGTTAATGTATTGTTAGGTTAATGTGTATTTAGGTTGATGTATAGTGTGACTAATGTAAAGTTAGGCTAATGTAAAGTTAGGTTAATGTATTGTTAGGTTAATGTGTAGTTAGGTTGATGTATAGTGTGACTAATGTAAAGTAAGAGTAATGTAAAGTTAGGCTTATGTATAGTTAGGATTATGTAAAGTTAGATTAATGTATAGTGTGGCTAATGTAAAGTTACGCTAATGTAAAGTTAGATTAATGTATAGTGTGGCTAATGTAAAGTTAATGTTGGATGCCGCGGTGTGTGGGTGATGTTTTGTTAAATAAAAACCCTCACCAGATCCCACTTCCATTGTCCCGGTCTGTCTGTGGTCATTCTGACTGGTTTGTGTCTAGACCACTGCAGATGTTTGTTAACTAAACAGCAGCTAATGGGTGGGTGTGACCCCACCACACTGCTGTGTCTGAATAGTGTGTGTGTGTGTGTGTGTGTGTATGTGTGTGTGGGTATATACGGGTGTGTGTGGTCATAGCAATCTAGAACAGCCTAGTTTCAGAACTGTAACGTTAGTGTTTAGCACATTTCTCTTTGTTCAGCTGAGCTAAGTCCAGCAGCTGTTTAATGCTGGTAAATGCAATGAACACCATGACAAGCAATGGGCTGGGCTTTGTTTGGATCAGCACCTAGGTGTCAATACTTGGAGTGGAGTCATTTGGAGAGAGAGAGAGAGAGGGAGAGAGACTCTGGAGGTGGACCAGACAGATCATGGCAGTACTTGACAGAGCATGGCAGAATGTAACACATGCCACTGCCACGTTGTGCCTGTTTCTTCCCACTAACAATCAGCACAACCTAAAAACCCATTGTTCCTTTACTGAGTGTTAGTTTCGTTTACAGCAGCGTCACTGCCAGCCCATCACATGTTAACGACCTGTTGTCTCTGGGACTCTCCCTCGATCAAACCACCAAAAGGCCTCTGTTACATCATGGATGGGTAGCTGCCTCCTCTAGTCTCCCAAAGGCCATTGGTTGACCTCGTCTGATCCCACATCTCAGCCTCCACACAACCACAACAACGGCCCATCGTGATTGGTTGTTTTGGCATTGTCAAGAACCAATTACCTCGAGAGTAAGACTTCAGGGACAGCAGCAACTTCCTCTTTGGTATAAATGGGTGGAGGCTGATGACTTGGTGTGTGTGTGTGTGTGTGTGTGTGTGTGTGTGTGTGTGTGTGTGTGTGTGTGTGTGTGTGTGTGTGTGTGTGTGTGTGTGTGTGTGTGTGCGCGTGTGTGTTTTTTCTTTGTCCTGAGGGGACGGCGCGCCTCTCGCCCTCTCAGGCACCACGATGACTGCTTCTTAACACGACTAACATGTTATTATAGAGAGACAGGGAACCTCCTGCCAAATTTATGACCACATTAGACACACATTTCCCTCAGATCACACAGAGCCACAGAGAATTTGAATCCAAACGAGACGTCCATGAACTCCGGTATCATTAGGTAGAAGTGTTTCAGTTGTTTGACTCACAGTTGCACAAACCATCCAACAACATCACTCGGATGCTCCATCTTCTATCGACCGATCTAGCAAAACACCTTCCATTTCCTGGATGCTAATGTTCCACACATTTCACAACATTTTGGTTAAAGTGACTTAACAAGAACCTAGTGGGGCAGGGAAGCATTGTGCTATCTAAAGACTTTCTTTGTGTTTTACATACCTGAAAAATGTTTTCATTCGAATGGTGTGGGCATATTTTGGTCATTAAAAATACTCTGGCAAATAACCCGAAGGACCTCGCTGGCTGGCCAGTCCATTCTCTACAGCAGGATGACATCACTGTCTGGGAAGACAAATGACGCATGTTGACTGTGTGAGACTTTCACCGGTCAGTAACACTCAACCCAAGACTTCCACATGGTCCACTCAGTTTTTGTTCATTACCCTGTTTTACTGCAATCACACGGTTACACACACACACACACACACACACACACACACACACACACACACACACACACACACACACACACACACACACAGACTCACACACGCAGAATGAGCCAATCACAGTAAATGACCAGGTGAGGAGATGCAGCGAATTATGAGTTTGTTTTTGGCTCCATGGTTAACACCAAACTGTCACTCTCTGAGTCACACATCTGCCTTTGTCAGTTTGGGGTTGACCATGTCTTTTTGTTCAGGCTGGGCGGAGACAGCTCTTAACATTCCTCCTAGCAGTCACACATCTACTCCGGCGTGTGGGCCTCTGTCCAATCAGATCAGAGTGTGTTGGTTTGACACAGATTGGCAGGTTTAATGTCATGTTTTTTTTAGCAGAATTCTCAACTTCCTCTCTACAATGTTACTAGCTACCATGACATCACTTTTATCTCTCCTTTCCCCTACCTGTCTCTCTCACCATAGGTGTTTGTGTGTGTGTTTGTAACTCTTCTCTATTTATTCACACACACACACACACACACACGTGTTTTTGTCAGGCATTCCATTGGCCCTAGTGCTCAACAACTGGGTGACAGAGTGACATGTGCCTAGTCTCATTTTAAGAAAGGGTAAAAGCAGAGCAGAGAGGCTATGAGAGACAGTGGGTCAGAGAGAGGGGAGAAAAAAGGAAACAATTATCTTAAAATTACCATGAAGGAAAGGAGGAATAAAGAGCCCCAAGTGGGGGACCAAAGGAGGGAGGAGTGAGAGAGAGAGAGAGAGAGAGAGAACCACTTAAACTCCCCAAACCACCTAATCGAGTGTGTGACAAGGAAGTTAGAGTCCTCCTTCCCTCGCTGGCTGGGAGGAGGAGTGTGTCTTTGTGACACACAGTGAACAGGTGAGAGGACTGAATAAAGAACTCTCCTAACCGTCACAGTCTGAACTCGTCACTGAAAGGGAAAACAAACCATCTGCCAACTTTACATGCTCTTTATGCCACAAACCTGAGAACAGGGAAGAAAAGGCGGAACAACAGGAAGCAGTGGACACAGTGCTGGAGGGGAATAGACAAACCTGAGCTCACAGGAGAGTTCAGTGT
Organism: Dallia pectoralis; assembly: GCA_029465975.1. Lineage (NCBI taxonomy): Eukaryota > Metazoa > Chordata > Actinopteri > Esociformes > Umbridae > Dallia > Dallia pectoralis. The sequence continues at coordinate 14,795,423 of CM055746.1, read as the reverse complement.
CTCTAACAACAACACAAAACACAGCTCTCTGTGGCGGCTGGGCTACCTGTATATAAGGAATACTGCCTCCCACCCAGTCCCTCTGGGTGCACGACTTACCAGAGGAGTGAAGAGTAGGATTGAAACCACTGCAACCTGTTGACAACAAGAGAAGGAGGAGGGGGGTGAAGAGAGACGAATCGCTTCAAAACGCATCCAACTGCCGAAAAAGCCCTTTGACTGGCATTCCAATGAACTTGTTGAAATAAGGAGTTCTAGATTGCCTCTTTCCTGGAGTCCTCTGTCCTGGAGTCCTCTTTCCTGGTGTCCTATGTCCTGGAGTCCTCTGTCCTGGAGTCCTCTGTCCTAAAAACCTCTGTGCCTGGAGTACTTGCATGTTCTCCTGGACTTTTTTGCATGTTGCCTGAAGCTGTGGAACCAGAGTGTCTATATGTGTCTCATTGGGCTCAACGTAAACTAAGAGTCGGCAGGATGTCCCAGGAGGACGCACAGAGCGTCAGAAGCTCCGGGAGCACGGGGGTGGATAGCGAATCGGAGCATGGCGACCCCCAGACCACTGTCCAGGACAGGGAGCCGGATCATGACGGAGACCCGCAGAGCCCGGCTGAAGACCAAGTTGTCCTGGACCGAATCGCCAGTCTCTCAGTAGACATGTTTGAGCCCAGTGACTTCATGGGAAGGTTTACTAAGATCAAATCCAAGTCCAGGAAGAAAACAAAGATCTTCACAGGTTGGTTTAAGCAGATGCCGTGTTTATGAAGCTCTGATCTAGTCACGTCAGAAACGTTTTGTAAGATTTGTCCAGAATTTTGAACGCTGACTGATTCGGATGTGTTGGTTCCGATCCAATCAAGGTCAAGTGTTGATAAAGGTCTAGAGCTTTTCTAATTGGCTGCCAGTCTGATTCCTCATGGTGCTAGTTAGGAAATATCCATTGCTATCCAACAAAGCTCAAGTTGTGATAAAAGTCTTGTTTGTGTGGGAGAAATTGCTTTTGAGATAAGGTCTCACCGGGTGCACCTCTGAGTAAGGCATATTTTTTAGAATGTAGATACTGTCTGGGCCAGGTGTGCGTGTGTGTGTGTGATGTCTGTGTGTGTGTGGTGTCGGTGTGTGTGTCTTGTCTTCTGCTATACAGATCTTTAACAAGACTGTATTTAGCCGGAACACATTCAAGGCATAAAATCACCACCGCAATCGAATTTTCTGGAAATTGGGCCCTGTTAAAGTGTAATAACTCAACTGTAGATAGACAGATGGGCTGTTGTTTTAAAGTATAGTAACCCAACTGTAGATAGACAGGTGGGCTGTTGTTTTAAAGTATAGTAACCCAACTGTAGATAGACAGATGGGCTGTTGTTTTAAAGTATAGTAACCCAACTGTAGATAGACAGATGGGCTGTTGTTTTAAAGTATAGTAATCCAACTGTAGATAGACAGGTGGGCTGTTGTTTTAAAATAGGGGCCTCACCCAACTGGACAGTGTCTACTTTTCAGATTAACATGTTGTTCCTTCCTTTTATTTGAGCTAATTTGAATTGAAGTACGTAATTCAGCCCTAATTGCAGGGATACTCCCATGTACACGCTGACCCAAGTCCCACTCGTTCGTCACTCTATCCATGACATCGTGTCTATGTGAATCGTATATCTGACACGGTGTGAATGTTCAGTGACACACCATTTGTTCAATTTGACAGGTGTGTTTCTGAAGAAGAAAACATGTCACACAGACTGTCACAGTGTAATACAGGGTCAGCCCTAGTTTCAAATGACCGGCTTTCTTACAGTGAGTTAGACCACTGTTTATTCAGCACAAAGCTGCTGTTTAGTATAGTACCCTGTTTAGGCCAGTATAGTACCCTGTTTAGGCCAGTATAGTGCCCTGTTTAGGCCAGTATAGTACACTGTTTATGCCAGTATAGTACCCTGTTTAGGCCAGTATAGTACACTGTTTAGGCCAGTATAGTACACTGTTTAGGCCAGTATAGTACACTGTTTAGGCCAGTATAGTACCCTGTTTAGGCCAGTATAGTACACTGTTTAGGCCAGTATAGTACCCTGTTTAGGCCAGTATAGTACACTGTTTAGGCCAGTATAGTACACTGTTTAGGCCAGTATACTACACTGTTTAGGCCAGTATACTACACTGTTTAGGCCAGTATAGTACCCTGTTTAGGCCAGTATAGTACACTGTTTAGGCCAGTATAGTACACTGTTTAGGCCAGTATAGTACACTGTTTAGGCCAGTATAGTACCCTGTTTAGGCCAGTATACTACACTATTTAGGCCAGTATAGTACACTGTTTAGGCCAGTATAGTACACTGTTTAGGCCAGTATAGTACACTGTTTAGGCCAGTATAGTACACTGTTTAGGCCAGTATAGTACCCTGTTTAGGCCAGTATAGTAGATTTCCCAGTGTGGTCTTTTTGTTTCCCATCATGTCGTGGTGGAACATTGTGTTGTATCATCAATACCACTGACTGTTTCAACAACAGCCTCGGGCCTGTCGCCTGTTCCACAAAACCAGTTTCACGTTCACCGGCCAATCAGATGCCCTGTTATGTCACCCTGTGAAGATGACGTAATGGCTCATTCATTCTGGGAGCTGTAATGTGAATCACTGTTTGTGTGAGATTAGAGGTGCACTCAGATAATACACATAGCAAATTGATCACCAGAACGCAACTGTTAGGAACTGATACTTAAATAATCCCCAGTTAATAGCACAGTCAGTCTTAAACCACCGCAGTTTCTGTCTGTTAGATTTAGTGTTAGTTAAAGGTTTGAGTTGGGATTAGGTTTACGGGAAAGGGAAAATACACAATGAGGGTTGAAAAGCATATTGTCTGCGAGCATGTCAGTGAGATGACTGAACGGCTCTCAGACTGACTCCAACGAGATGACTGAACGGCTCTCAGACTGACTCCAACGAGATGACTGAACGGCTCTCAGACTGACTCCAACGAGATGACTGAACGGCTCTCAGACTGACTCCAACGAGATGACTGAACGGCTCTCAGACTGACTCCAACGAGATGACTGAACGGCTCTCAGACTGACTCCAACGAGATGACTGAACGGCTCTCAGACTGACTCCAATTAGTTGACCAAAGGGATCTGACTGTCTCTGTTCTTTTGAAGGAAAACACAATAGTTCTATTAGCTTCACCAATGCCTGTATAAACTCTATCCCTCTCTGTGGTAAACCTAACCTCATTAATTCAGCTCTGGGAGTGGATCTGTGTCATGCCTGGTCTTCAGAGAGCAGGGTTTTAATCAGTGTTCTATGTCTGTCCACACGACCCAATCAAATCGTCTACGTACACACACACACACACACACACACACACACACACACACACACAGACAGATAGTGTTTGAGTAGGTAGATTAACACACTCACACAGAAGAACTTACTGCAGATTCACCCCTGTGAGGAACTATACAGTTGTTGTGCCCCAACAACCAGTTAAATGCTTGCTATTCTGGGACCCTGCCTACTGGAAACTTGAAATTTGGCATCTTTGTCACCACTAGCAACAAGGCCCCTCTGGCTGGCCTCAGTAATTATGGAAACCTTACCCCATATTCAGATCTGTCATTCTCAGAGGAATTACACTGTGTGTGTGGGGGGATTGGGGATCTGCCTGTGTTTGTGTGTGTTTGTGTGTGTGAAAGTGAAGCCACATTCCAACAGCTGGTATGCCTAGGCCGTTGTTGGGAATATGGGGAATCTGGGAGCCTCTTCTGAATATCCAGCATGCTAGGTCACCTGTTGTATGGGTGTGTGTATTGGGGTGTTTCTGTGTGTTTGTCTGTGTCTGTCTCTCTGTGTCTGTGTGTGTGTGTGTGTGTGTGTGTGTGTGTGTGTGTGTGTGTGTGTGTTTATGTGTGGTCAAGCACCTGGTACAGAAGGGCCTCCACCTTGTTCACTTCTTTAGCAGTGGTTTGCAAATCGCCAATAAAGCTTCCTGTTTTATTCTTCAAAACAAACCACACAACTGATTACTGACATCTTCCCACTCCACAACTGTAGAGAAAAAAAGCCAAAGCCGAATAATGAAATAAATATACAACAGAAGAGTAGCAGGATACCCTATCAACACTAGTTCCAGTTGAGTAGTTCCAGTTATATTTACGCTGAGTGATATACAGCCAATGGGGGTCTGTTTGTATCAGTCTGAGTGTAGTAGATCAGACAGGTCTGTTTGTATTAGATCAGACAGGTTTGTTTGTATCAGCCTGAGTGTAGTAGATCAGACAGGAGACCCTATTCTTCAGCACGGTCCATGTCTGACTGGCAACTGGCCAATGAGCAGAGCAACTGGCTGAGGTGGGAAGGGTCTTTGATAATTCTGCAGGCAGACCTGTTTGGGATAGATGTCCTGGGTGATTCTATAGGTATATTTGGATATATGGTTCACTGACATCTATATGGAAGATTTTGATTGCTTCCATACCTTGTTTTTCCAGAGAGACTTGTTGTGAGACGCCGGCATCTCATCTTTTATGTTGTCATCGACTCGTCTTTCCAATTGTCCGGTGTTCACAGAAACACTGTTTCAGCAGTTATGAGAGGAATGCCCTGTCTCTGGGAATGATAAGGAGATGTAGACACACACACAAACTATGAGCGCATTCAGTTACCAAGTACCATGACTTGAACCAATATGCAAATGCCTCAGCTAGGTGGCTGAAAACTGGCCTGTAAGGTTATATCCATAAGCACATTAGGATATACAGAAAAACACATAATTGACCACAAAATATATATTTCACAAAGGCAGTTGCTGGACATGAATTCCATTAAAATCATGTGGTTTCAATTAAAGAGGGCTCTTCCTAAGAGAAGACTGTAGGACCTGGGAAGATCCCATATGGTGGAAGGCTCTAAAATAACTTCTATTGTTAGGGAGGCTCTAAAATACCTGCCATTGTTAGGGAGGCTCTAAAATACCTTCATTGTTATGGAGGCTCTAAAATAACTTCTATTGTTAGGGAGGCTCTAAAATACCTTCTATTGTTAGGGAGGCTCTAAAATACCTGCCATTGTTAGGGAGGCTCTAAAATACCTTCATTGTTATGGAGGCTCTAAAATAACTTCTATTGTTAGGGAGGCTCTAAAATACCTTCTATTGTTAGGGAGGCTCTAAAATACCTTCTATTGTTAGGGAGGCTCTAAAATACCTTCTATTGTTATGGAGGCTCTAAAATACCTTCTATTGTTAGGGAGGCTCTAAAATACCTTCTATTGTTAGGGAGGCTCTAAAATACCTTCTATTGTTAGGGAGGCTCTAAAATACCTTCTATTGTTAGGGAGGCTCTAAAATACCTTCTATTGTTATGGAGGCTCTAAAATACCTTCTATTGTTAGGGAGGCTCTAAAATACCTTCTATTGTTACGGAGGCTTTAAAATACCTTCTATTGTTATGGAGGCTCTAAAATACCTTCTATTGTTAGGGAGGCTCTAAAATACCTTCTATTGTTACGGAGGCTCTAAAATACCTTCTATTGTTAGGGAGGCTCTAAAATACCATCTATTGTTAAGGAGGCTCTTAAAATACCTTCTATTGTTACGGAGGCTCTAAAATACCTTCATTGTTATGGAGGCTCTAAAATACCATCTATTGTTAGGGAGGCTCTAAAATACCTTCTATTGTTACGGAGGCTCTAAAATACCTTCATTGTTTTGGAGGCTCTAAAATACCATCTATTGTTATGGAGGCTCTAAAATACCTTCTATTGTTAGGGAGGCTCTAAAATACCTTCTATTGTTAGGGAGGCTCTAAAATACCTTCTATTGTTAGGGAGGCTCTAAATTACCTTCTATTGTTATGGAGGCTCTAAAATACCTTCTATTGTTAGGGAGGCTCTAAAATACCTTCTATTGTTAGGGAGGCTCTAAAATACCTTCTATTGTTAGGGAGGCTCTAAAATACCTTCTATTGTTAGGGAGGCTCTAAATTACCTTCTATTGTTATGGAGGCTCTAAAATACCTTCTATTGTTAGGGAGGCTCTAAATTACCTTCTATTGTTAGGGAGGCTCTAAAATACCTTCTATTGTTAGGGAGGCTCTAAATTACCTTCTATTGTTAGGGAGGTTCTAAAATATTTCCATCTCCTCCATGAGTGTTTAGCTGATCGACTGAGGAGAATAGTGTAATAACCAGGCTACATACTGAACCCATCTCCTCCATAAGTGTTTAGCTGATCTACTGAGGAGAATAGTGTAATAACCAGGCTACATACTGAACCCATCTCCTCCATAAGTGTTTAGCTGATCTACTGAGGAGAATAGTGTAATCCACTGAACCCATCTCCTCCATAAGTGTTTAGCTGATCTACTGAGGAGAATAGTGTAATAACCAGGCTACATACTGAACCCATCTCCTCCATAAGTGTTTAGCTGATCTACTGAGGAGAATAGTGTAATAACCAGGCTACATACTGAACCCATCTCCTCCATAAGTGTTTAGCTGATCTACTGAGGTGAATAGTGTAATAACCAGGCTACATACTGAACCCATCTCCCCTGTCAGGTTCACTAATGATATAATTACCTCACAATGAGCATCATTACCTTCACTATTATCATCTGGCTCATTTCCTCCTTGTGCACCAATCACAACTTACAGTTTTTCCCAGACGCTATGGTGCGTTTTTCACATTGTACGTCACATGTGCAAAATAGTCTGTGCATTTCTCAAAACACTTAGTACAAACAGCAAAACACAATAGATATGTTGCCAAAGCTAGAAATGTACCCAAAATCTTTTGTAAATCTCTCAAAAGCAAATATTCATGTCAATGAACATATCAGTGCCTTCAAAAGGAAAAGTTGTGTCACCGTTCACGAACAAGGTGGTCAAAATGTTTAGTCATGTTGTCTTTGTAACTGTGTACATTGTCTATATTACCTGATGTAAAGTTAGGCTACAGTTTGGATGACAGTTACTGTATTGAAAATGCACAAGGCTGCACTTCTACATATCAAGTTCAACAGTACTAATTTACATATTAGTGTATGTGGGTTCAAATATTGATTGAAAGAGACTGGACAGGATTTCGTTTTTCACAGCTTTTACTAGTGCTAATGTATAAAGAAAAACTAAATATTTTACATCACAATAAAAAACCAAGGGTCACAAAAAGAAAAAACTATTTTAGAAACAACACAGAAAACACCACTAAGGCAACTTTGCACGCAACACAGTTCTAGTGGTGGGTCACAAACCACTGCATTACACTGTTTGATCGATGGAAATTCACATTATCACAAATGACTCACATCACATTATCACAAGAAACTCACATTATCACAATTTTCTTTGGAAAATTCTCTCTAAACAGACCCCTCTCATTATCAGGGATGAGAGCCCTGTAGAGGGTCTCAAAAAAGTGAAGAAGATGCTGGGTGTTGTATGGCCCTATAAGGGGGATATGGGTGAGGACACCATGCTAGATGCTGGGTGTTGTATGGCCCTATAAGGGGGATATGGGTGAGGACACCATGCTAGATGCTGGGTGTTGTATGGCCCTATAAGGGGGATATGGGTGAGGACACCATGCTAGATGCTGGGTGTTGTATGGCCCTATAAGGGGGATATGGGTGAGGACACCATGCTAGATGCTGGGTGTTGTATGGCCCTATAAGGGGATATGGGTGAGGACACCATGCTAGATGCTGGGTGTTGTATGGCCCTATAAGGGGGATATGGGTGAGGACACCATGCTAGATGCTGGGTGTTGTATGGTCCTATAAGGGGGATATGGGTGAGGACACCATGCTAGATGCTGGGTGTTGTATGGTCCTATAAGGGGGATATGGGTGAGGACACCATGCTAGATGCTGGGTGGCCCTATAAGGGGGATATGGGTGAGGACACCATATAGATGCTGGGGGATATAAGGGGGGTGAGGACACCATGCTAGATGCTGTGTTGTATGGTCCTATAAGGGGGATATGGGTGAGGACACCATGCTAGATGCTGGGTGTTGTATGGTCCTATAAGGGGGATATGGGTGAGGACACCATGCTAGATGCTGGGTGTTGTATGGTCCTATAAAGGGGGATATGGGTGAGGACACCATGCTAGATGCTGGGTGTTATGGCCCTATAAGGGGATATGGGTGAGGACACCATGCTAGAATGGTCCTATAAGGGGGATATGGGTGAGGACACCATGCTAGATGCTGGGTGTTGTATGGTCCTATAAGGGGGATATGGGTGAGGACACCATGCTAGATGCTGGGTGTTGTATGGCCCTATAAGGGGGATATGGGTGAGGACACCATGCTAGATGCTGGGTGTTGTATGGTCCTATAAGGGGGATATGGGTGAGGACACCATGCTAGATGCTGGGTGTTGTATGGCCCTATAAGGGGATATGGGTGAGGACACCATGCTAGATGCTGGGTGTTGTATGGTCCTATAAGGGGGATATGGGTGAGGACACCATGCTAGATGCTGGGTGTTGTATGACCCTATAAGGGGGATATGGGTGAGGACACCATGCTAGATGCTGGGTGTTGTATGGCCCTATAAGGGGGATATGGGTGAGGACACCATGCTAGATGCTGGGTGTTGTATGGTCCTATAAGGGGGATATGGGTGAGGACACCATGCTAGATGCTGGGTGTTGTATGGTCCTATAAGGGGGATATGGGTGAGGACACCATGCTAGATGCTGGGTGTTGTACGAGTGACACAAAATGTACACATATTGCATCCTTGACAGGTGGTCAGAATTCATCTGCATGATTCATCAACTCAAGCTTTTTTTTACAAAAGGTCTCATAGAAGTGTAAAAATAAGCTTGCCAGTTTATGATAAATAGTTTAAACATTTTGCATATAATGACTTGAGCAAGGAACTAATGTCTAGATGTTTTGAGAGGTAAGACTATTCAACAGAAAACCATCTACTGTATTTTGATCA
>CM055746.1:14768979-14781479 GCA_029465975.1 Dallia pectoralis | reverse complement strand
ATGACTACAACCAGGTCTTCACTTGGGATCATGACTACAACCAGGTCTTCACTTGTATTATGACTACAACCAGGTCTTCACTTGTGATCATGACTACAACCAGGTCTTCACTTGTGATCATGACTCCAACCAGGTCTTCACTTGTATTATGACTCCAACCAGGTCTTCACTTGGGATCATGACTACAACCAGGTCTTCACTTGGGATCATGACTACAACCAGGTCTTCACTTGTGATCATGACTACAACCAGGTCTTCACTTGTGATCATGACTCCAACCAGGTCTTCACTTGTATTATGACTACAACCAGGTCTTCACTTGGGATCATGACTACAACCAGGTCTTCACTTGTGATCATGACTACAACCAGGTCTTCACTTGGGATCATGACTACAACCAGGTCTTCACTTGTGATCATGACTCCAACCAGGTCTTCACTTGGGATCATGACTACAACCAGGTCTTCACTTGGGATCATGACTACAACCAGGTCTTCACTTGGGATCATGACTACAACCAGGTCTTCACTTGTGATCATGACTACAACCAGGTCTTCACTTGTGATCATGACTACAACCAGGTCTTCACTTGTATTATGACTACAACCAGGTCTTCACTTGTGATCATGACTACAACCAGGTCTTCACTTGTGATCATGACTACAACCAGGTCTTCACTTGTGATCATGACTACAACCTGGTCTTCACTTGTATTATGACTACAACCAGGTCTTCACTTGTGATCATGACTACAACCTGGTCTTCACTTGTATTATGACTCCAACCAGGTCTTCACTTGTATTATGACTCCAACCAGGTCTTCACTTGTATTATGACTACAACCAGGTCTTCACTTGTATTATGACTCCAACCAGGTCTTCACTTGTGATCATGACTACAACCTGGTCTTCACTTGTATTATGACTCCAACCAGGTCTTCACTTGTGTTATGACTCCAACCAGGTCTTCACTTGTGATCATGACTACAACCAGGTCTTCACTTGTATTATGACTACAACCAGGTCTTCACTTGTATTATGACTACAACCAGGTCTTCACTTGTGATCATGACTACAACCAGGTCTTCACTTGTATTATGACTACAACCAGGTCTTCACTTGTATTATGACTCCAACCAGGTCTTCACTTGTATTATGACTCCAACCAGGTCTTCACTTGTATTATGACTCCAACCAGGTCTTCACTTGTATTATGACTCCAACCAGGTCTTCACTTGTGATCATAACTCCAACCAGGTCTTCACTTGTGATCATGACTCCTACCAGGTGTTTAGTCATGGGATTTGACTTCAGCCTGGGCATCGGTCATGTGATTAATGACTCCAACCAGGTCATCAGTCATGTGATTATTACCCCAGCTAGGAGGGATGGCTACGCTACTCTTTATCCATTGACAGACAGAACACTCGTCTCTTCCCTTGTTTCCTCTTTCCGTTATCGATCAGCACTCTTTATTTTTCTATCCGTCCTTCCTGGTTATCACTCTCTCCCTCGCTCGTCCTTCCTGTCTCTTTGCGTAAGAGGATTGGCTGTGTAGGAAAGATGGGTGAAGGATATAAGAGGATTGGCTGTGGCTCTTTCAACATCTGTGCATCATTGTCTAGGCAGAGGGTAGAGGGAGAGATAGAGGGAGGATATGGAGAGGGAGGGGTGGGATATGGAGAGGGAGGGGTGAGGATATGGAGAGGGAGGGGTGAGGATATGGAGAGGGAGGGGTGAGGATATGGAGAAGGAGGGGTGAGGATATGGAGAAGGAGGGGTGGGGATATGGAGAGGGAGGGGTGGGGATATGGAGAGGGAGGGCTGGGGATATGGAGAGGGAGGGCTGGGGATATGGAGAGGGAGGGGTGAGGATATGGAGAGGGAGGGGTGAGGATATGGAGAGGGAGGGGTGGGGATATGGAGAGGGAGGGGTGGGGATATGGAGAGGGAGGGGTGGGGATATGGAGAGGGAGGGGTGAGGATATGGAGAGGGAGGGGTGAGGATATGGAGAGGGAGGGGTGGGGATATGGAGAGGGAGGGGTGGGGATATGGAGAGGGAGGGGTGGGGATATGGAGAGGGAGGGGTGGGGATATGGAGAGGGAGGGGTGGGGATATGGAGAGGGAGGGGTGGGGATATGGAGAGGGAGGGGTGGGGATATGGAGAGGGAGGGGTGGGGATATGGAGAGGGAGGGGTGAGAGATTGAGGTGGGGGGAGAGCATCAGCAGGCATGATAGCAACATCAGGCGAGGCAGAGTGCTGACACACACACACACACACACAGCAGCATCTGCACCGCCTCTCTTCCTCCCTCTCTCTCTCTCTCTCTCTCTCTCTCCTATCTTCTCTCTCCCTCTGACTCACTATCCTCTCTGTCTCACTCTCACCCTCTGTCTTTCTGTACATCTCCTTGCTTGCCTTTCTCTATCATATCCTTTCAGCTCCTCTCCTCCCTCTCTCTGTACCTCTCCTCGCGTGCCCTCCTCTCTATCTCCTCCCCTCTCTCTTGCTCTCTCTCTCTTTCTCTCTGTCTGTGTTTTTTCTATCCTGCCGTCCTGTCCTCTCTCTGCTGTGTTGTCGTGGCGACAGAGCCTGTGCAGCCATGACGACCAGCCAACAGGATTCTGGTTTCTTTGACATCAGCATCAAGTCTCTGTTCAAGTCCTTAGGAGGCAGTGAGTACACAACAGAACAGCTGTGTGTGTGTTAATGTGTTCTATATGCGTGTGCGTGTGTTAGCTTGAGCATTTGAGTGAGAACTAAGATGCTGGAGACTACGCACTCTGCACCTGATCACGGCTGGTTGGTTGTTGACCTGGTGAAATAACTATTCACACAGAGTCTCTGGGGTTTTATGCCGGGTTTTTGTCTGTTTCTGTGTGTGTGAGAGGCAGACATCTCTGCATGATCTTCAGTATTGTGATGGGCTCTCATTATGTAATGAGGGAGAGTGAGAATTAGAGAGAGGGTGAGAGAGACTGACCCTGGGTCTGAAGCTGTATGGTCAGCAGCATTTGTATTATGGTATGTGCTGTTAGAGACCCATAGCGACCCAAACAAAAGAGATGATACTTAACCAATAGGATGTCTAACCAGTCACTGCCTGTAAGGAAGAACGATAGAGGAATGTCTGATTCACTCACACACTCAATTCAAGCATCCCACTTAAATGCGGGGCCTCTAATTGTGTGACTCTTTCCCCTCTGAATGTCACAGTACCTGTACTCCTGTGTTTCCAGGTACCCAATATATGAATCGCACAGCTGGATTTATTAATGCAATTCTGTCAGTAGAGGTTAGGGGTCAAATCAAGTCTGATACTTTACCAGGCTTTTTAAATCATTTTCAAACGACTTGATTTATATTTATATTTATTTACATTTATATACAGCACCATGAATCAGTCATCCTGGATACAGTCCTGTTTTGTTGATATTCCTTCATATACCTGATTGAATATGAAGCAGCAGTCCAGATCTGTACCCACTCCACAGCAGATCCTAGTACACTGGAGGCTGCCGGCTTGGAACGCCGGATCGACAGCACACATTCACTGGCAGCACACATTCACTGACAGCACACATTCACTGACAGCACACATTCACTGACAGCACACATAAGCTGGCAGCACACATTCACTGGCAGCACACATTTATTGACAGCACACATTCACTGGCAGCACACATTCACTGACAGCACACATTCACTGACAGCACACATTCACTGGCAGCACACATTCACTGACAGCACACATTCACTGACAGCACACATTCACTAGCAGCACACATTCACTAGCAGCACACATTCACCAGCAGCACACATTCACTGGCAGCACACATTCACCAGCACACATTCACCAGCAGCACACATTCACCAGCACACATTCACCAGCAGCACACATTCACCAGCACACATTCACCAGCACACATTCACCAGCACACATTCACCACCAGCACACATTCACCAGCACACATTCACCAGCACACATTCACCAGCACACATTCACCAGCACACATTCACCAGCACACATTCACCAGCACACATTCACCAGCACACATTCACCAGCACACACCAGCACACATTCACCAGCACACATTCACCAGCACACATTCACCAGCACACATTCACCAGCACACATTCACCAGCACACATTCACCAGCACACATTCACCACCAGCACACATTCACCAGCATTCCAACTCATGTTTTATATCAGTGTTTACTGGAATCCTGAGTGAGACGGATGTTGTTGTTGTCGTGGGTGAAGTGGAATGACCAGACCGTAAAGTGTTGTGTGGATTCAGAAAAGGCATGCATTCGTGAAACACATAACCTTGTTTGTTTGGCCTGCCTGCCTGTCTGCCTGCCTGTGCCTGTCTGTCTGTCTGTCTGTCTGTCTGTCTGCCTGCCTGTCTGCCTGTCTGTCTGTCTGTCTGTCTGTCTGTCTCTGCCTGTCTGCCTGTGCCTGTCTGCCTGTCTGCCTGTCTGTCTGTCTGTCTGTGCCTGCCTGTCTGCCTGTCCTGTCTGCCTGTCTCTGCTGTCTGTGTCTGTCTGTCTGTCTGTCTGCCTGTCTGTCTGTCTGTCTCTGTCTGCCTGTCTCTGTCTGCCTGTCTGTCTGCCTGTCTGCCTGCCTGTCTGCCTGTCTGCCTGTCTGCCTGTCTGTCTGTCTGTCTGTCTGTCTGTCTTCTCCGGCTGAAGGTTACACTGATGATGTCCTCCATCTTTGATTATGTCTTTAAATAGAAGAAAGAAGGTTGTTGGGGTCATTGAATGCTGGAGGAGATCTGTCTCTTTGTTTAAGTGTGTGTGTGTGTGTGTGTGTGTGTGTGTGTGTCTGCAGTTCCTAGTCATCTATCATGTGCTTTAGCAATTATGAGATAAGAGCTTTAGAAATCAAATTATTTATTATTGTTATGAACACACACACACACGCTGTGTCCTTTCTCCCATGTTAGTGATGTCTCCGGCATTACATTAAGACTCTGTTGTCCTATTGATCCTCTGTAGGAGATACAAACAGCAGTATCTCTACTGGCTCTATATGTTTACATTGGGTTAGGATGTATGGGGAATAGATCACATCCCTATATGTTTAATGGTGAATCAGCCTGTTTAATGTTGGATCAGCCTGTTTAATGTTGAGTCAGCCTGTTTAATGTTGAGTCAGCCTGTTTAATGTTGAGTCAGCCTGTTTAATGTTGAGTCAGCCTGTTTAATGTTGAGTCAGCCTGTTTAATGTTGAGTCAGCCTGTTTAATGTTGAGTCAGCCTGTTTAATGTTGAGTCAGCCTGTTTAATGTTGAGTCAGCCTGTTTAATGTTGAGTCAGCCTGTTTAATGTTGAGTCAGCCTGTTTAATGTTGAATCAGCCTGTTTAATGTTGAATCAGCCAGTTTGATGTCGAATCAGCCTGTTTGATGTTTAATCAGCCTGTTTAATGTTGAATCAGTCTGTTTAATGTTGAATCACAGAGATGTGGGTAAATTATTACAGGACATGATCTTCTGTCTGACTTGCTTAGACCATCAGATTGGAATATATTGGTTGATCTGTTTATATTTCACATTTCTTACAATACTGTTAGTGGTGTGTGTGTGTGAGTAATAACACTATACCCCCCTTGGGGCACTGCTAAAATTCCACCATAACTTCAGTTGACAGTAACAGCCGTATTGCACGCAACAGCAAAAGCAACCTCTAACCTCCACAAAACAACTGCAGCAATAACAACCTCTAACCTTCACAATAAAACTACAATAACAACCTCTAACCTCCACAAAACAACTGTATTAACAACCTCTAACTTACACAAAACAACTGCAGCAATAACAACCTCTAACCTTCACAATACAACTGCAATAACAACCTCTAACCTTCACAATAAAACTACAATAACAACCTCTAACCTCCGCAATAAAACTGCAATAACAACCTCTAACCTTCACAAAACAACTGCAATAACAACCTCTAACCTTCACAATAAAACTACAATAACAACCTCTAACCTCCACAATAAAACTGCAATAACAACCTTTAACCTTCACAAAACAACTGCAATAACAACCTCTGACCTTCACAATAAAACTGCAATAACAACCTCTAACCTTCACAATAAAACTACAATAACAACCTCTAACCTCCACAATAAAACTGCAATAACACCTTTAACCTTCACAAAACAACTGCAATAACAACCTCTAACCTTCACAATAAAACTGCAATAACAACCTCTAACCTCCACAATAAAACTGCAATAACAACCTCTAACCTTCACAAAACAACTGCAATAACAACCTCTAACCTCCACAATAAAACTGCAATAACACCCTCTAACCTTCACAAAACAACTGCAATAACAACCTCTAACCTTCACAAAACAACTGCAATAACAACCTCTAACCTCCACAATAAAACTGCAATAACAACCTCTAACCTCCACAATACAACTGCAATAACAACCTCTAACCTCACAATAAAACTGTATCTCCTTCTTACTCAGCCTCTCCGGTGGGCCTGAAGCAGCCCCTCCCCCCTGCCAGTGGCACCTCATCAGAGCGGAAGGGTCCCGTCACCATGGTGCCTGTTACCGTGGACCCCGAGAGCAAGCCTGGGGAGTTTGTCCTCAAGAGCCTGTTTGCCAACTTCACCTCTGTTTCTGAGAGGAAGATACGCATCATCATGGCAG
The DNA here is from genome assembly GCA_029465975.1 of Dallia pectoralis. Taxonomy (NCBI): domain Eukaryota; kingdom Metazoa; phylum Chordata; class Actinopteri; order Esociformes; family Umbridae; genus Dallia; species Dallia pectoralis. The sequence goes on along the minus strand of CM055746.1, from coordinate 14,774,794 downwards.
AACCCCTGGTTAGTACAGACAACTGTCTGCTGTCTGTCTGTCTGCCTGTGTCTGTCTGTCTGCTGTCTGTCTGCCTGTCTGCTGTCTGGCTGTCTGCCTGTGTCTGTCTGCCTGCCTGTCTGCTGTCTCTCTGTCTGCCTGTCTGCATGTCTGTCTGTCTGCCTGTCTGTCTGCCTGTCTGCTGTCTGTCTGTCTGCTATCTGTCTGCCTGTCTGTCTGCCTGTCTGTCTGACTCTCTGTGTGTGTGTGTGTCTCTCTGTGTGTGTGTGTGTGTCTGTGTGTGTGTGTGTCTCTGTGTGTGTGTGTGTGTGTGTGTGTGTGTGTCTCTGTATGTCTGTTTCTCTGTGGGTGAGTCTGTGCAAATGGAGCTTATTATTACTGTCAAAGATAATTTTGTTACCTGCTGGTTTAACTTGTCTGCTATCTTTGAATAGACCATGACATGTCTTTCTTTCTCTCTCTCTCAATCACACACACACACACACACACACACACACACACACACACACACACACACACACACACACACACACACACACACACACACACACACACACACAGAGACACACACACACACACACACACACACACACACACACATGCTACTAGCTGCAGTCTTCATCACTTCTTACCATCATATTATTATTACTAGCCTGAGTTACTTGTGGTGGCAGAGAAGAGGGTTCTGGGTAATCACGGTTCTGTTTAGTACCCTGGTACTGCCTCTGTTCTAGACACGGGGACGGTGATTAGACTTCAGGTGATGGAACCTCCAGTGCCATATTGATGCGTGTCTGAGCTGTGTGTTAATGTGATAAACAGACAACCCGATACCTTCAGAACCTCTTACAATAACCAATTGTGAGGCAGTCAGTGTCTCCGCTATTATATTAGCCAGGAGTGGTGAATATAGAGGGCTTTTGATACTGGCTGTCTGAGTACATTATAGGGTTTATACACAAGTTGTTCTGTTTTCTGTTCTTGTTCCTAGTTAGAGAGGCTTCCATTAATGAAGACTCTGTTCTGCTAGACAAGTTAACTCTCAATATAAGATACTGTTTGGCTGAGAACTTTCTCATGTACTACCAAGTTTTAGTAATACTACCTGAATAGTGTTTTATCAGGAACTGAGTTACTGTAATGGGTTTTAATGTGTTACAGACAGTTTCTCCCCACTCTTTTCACCTCCTCTGCTCTCTCCTTTCCACTCTATAGGAGAAACCTCTCAACAAGTCACTCCAGAGAGGCGAGGATCTCCAGTTTGACCAGGTATGGGTGGGTCCTGTCTGTCAACGTCGAGTGATGCTAATCTCAAGGACCAATCAAAACAAACCCTGCCTGTGTTCAGGAGGTGTTTTGAACTGATGTGATTGATGAAGTGATCTGATTTCAAAACCCAACTGTCAAATAGGTAGCTTGTCCTTTACAGTTTTTTTCTCCCCCCTCCTTCCCTGTAGTTAATCAGTACTATGAGTTCTCTGGCGGAGTACTGCCTGCCGTCCATACTGAGGACGTTGTTTGACTGGTATAAACGTCAGAATGGCCTGGAGGACGAAAGTCATGAATACAGACCCAGAGCAAACACCAAGTCCAAGAAGTAAGACACACGCATACAGACACTCACACACACACACTGTCAGGAACTTACAAACATAGGAACAGAGGTTAAACACTTTATAATGACTAAGGGCTTGTTGACATTACAATAATTTAGGCGGGATCGATAAAGACACGAAGTGTTAGATCATGTTGATGGCACTTTCTGAGGTAGTGGGACCCACATTTCTATTGATCTCTCCCAGAGGATTGTAAGTGTGAAGACGATCCTGTCAGAACAGAATAAAGTTTCTGTCCAGTACACAGTCGCACACATTTCCCGCGGTTGACGGACAAAAATGTGTGTCTTACATCTTGAGCATGTCTGTATAAATTCAAACACAATGGAAATGATTATTCAAAATAAGTCTATGTATGTTTCAATTAGTTCTCGCATAATGTAAACAAGCCCTTACTAGATGTCATTAGCATAGATACGTATATATTAACTAATCTGTTTCCACAACTCTCTTTTTTCTTTTTTTCACATTCTCTCCCTTTCTCTTTCCTTTTCTCTCTCTTTCTCCCCCTCACCCTCCCTCTCTCTTTTTCTTACTCTCCCTTTCTCTCTCTTTCCCTCTCTCTTTCTCTATGTCAGTGATGAGCAACAGAAAGACTACTTGTTGGAGCGGAGAGATCTGGCCATAGACTTCATCTTTTCCCTGGTCCTCATAGAAGTACTTAAACAGGTACAGTTGTGTCACATCATCAGAAACTGTGTGTCACATCATCAGAAACTGTGTGTCACATCATCAGAAACTGTGTGTCACATCATCAGAAACTGTGTGTCACATCATCAGAAACTGTGTGTCACATCATCAGAAACTGTGTGTCACATCATCAGAGACTGACCCCCTGTGTCTCTCAGGCTGACCCCCTGTGTCTCTCAGGCTGACCCCCTGTGTCTCTCAGGCTGACCCCCTGTGTCTCTCAGGCTGACCCCCTGTGTCTCTCAGGCTGACCCCCTGTGTCTCTCTACAGACCCCCCTCCACCCGCTGATGGACGGCCTGATTCAGGAGGTCATTAACTTGGCCTTCAGACACTTTAAGTATAAGGAGGGCTACCTTGGTCCCAACACGGGGAACATGCACATTGTGGCAGACCTGTATGCTGAGGTGGTGGGCGTCGTGGCACAGTCCAGGTAGGACGCACGTGCAGATGGCCTCCACAGAACATCTACAAATACCAACCGGTCATAACTGACATCAAAAACTGAAACAATAACTGACACCATAACTGACATCATAATGAATATCATAACTGACACCATAACTGACACTGTGATTGACACTATAACTGTTATGTAACTGACACAATACATGACACCTAACTGACACCGTAACTGACATCATAACTGTTACAATAACTGACACCATAACTGAAACAGCTATTTGGTAACTATGTACTCTACGGGAGATACATTACAACAACTGACATACGGATGACCGGTTCTCATGGGCGTGTTCTTCCAGGTTCCCTGCTGTGAGGAAAAAGTTCCTCAGTGAGCTGAAGGAGCTGAGACAGAAGGAGCAGAACCCATACGTTCTCCAGTCTACCGTCAGCCTCATTATGGGAGTCAAGTTCTTCAGGATCAAGATGTACCCGGTGGAGGACTTCGAGGCCTCATTCCAGTTCATGCAGGTGTGTGTGTGTGTGTGTGTGTGTGTGTGTGTGTGTGTGTGTGTGTGTGTGTGTGTGTGTGTGTGTGTGTGTGTGTGTGTGTGTGTGTGTGTGTGTGTGTGTGTGTGTGTGTGTGTGTGTGTGTGTGTGTGTGTGTGTGTGTGTGTGTGTGTGTGTGTGTGTGTGTGTGTGTGTGTGTGTGTGTGTGTGTGTGTGAAGGAGGGCTTTTTTATATTTGTTTGTTTGTATGATGTGTGTGAGGGGATTTATGATGTGTGTTTGTGTGATGTCTGTGTGTGTATGATGTGTGTGTGTGTGTGAGGGTATTTATAATATATTCTATTTTGTTGTGTGCCTCCACCTGCAAAACAATCTAACCACTTTCTTTCTTTTTCTCCCTCTCTTTCACTCTTTATTTCTCTGTATTTCTTCGTCTCACTCACTCACTTTCTCATTCACCTTCACACATCTCCGTTTCTCTCTCTCTGTGTTGTCTGTATCTTTCTGTTTCTCCTTTCTGATTTTCCTGACTCTCTTCAGGAGTGTGCCCAGTATTTCCTGGAGGTTAAGGATAAGGACATCAAACATTCTCTGGCTGGCCTCTTCGTGGAGATCCTGGTCCCTGTAGCTGCAGTACGTTTCTCCCATGATGCTCTCTGTGTCATCAGTGTGCTGTTCTTTACTGCACACTGTGCTTATCTCTCTTTGACCTTACAGACGGTGAAGAACGAGGTGAACGTTCCGTGTCTTAGGAACTTTGTGGAGAGTCTTTACGACACAACACTGGACCTGTCAACCAGGAAGAAACACTCCCTGGTCAGTATCAGAATCACATTTATTCGCCAACTTAGTTTACACTTAGTTTTTCCCTGACCCCTAGCTGCACATTTAATACGCACATTTAAAAATGTACACAAACAGTGGAATCAGAGCGAAACACATAACACGAACAGTCCAAGCGAGACTATGCCTATATTTAGTATATCATAGTTATATCACAGTTATAAACTGTATGTTACAATTATAATCTCTGTTCGTGTGACACATTTATAATCTCTGGTCGTGTGACACAGTTATAATCCCTGGTCACGTGACACAGTTATAATCTTTGGTCAGTGTGACACATTTATAAACTTTGGTCAGTATGACACAGTTATAATCAGTATCACAGTACTGATTTAGGTAAATGATTGTGTTAATGTCTGAAATCAGTGCTGTGTAATGTCAAGTACACAAAACATGGTAATGTAAGTCCAGAAATGTCAGAAGGCACCCAATCAACCAAACACGTAACACGTAGAACATCAAGAATCCATGTTGTGAATATCCTTTACAGACTGTTGTTGTTGTTTATTATTGTCTGGAGCAGACATGGAGAGCGTGGTTGGCTGTCGTCATGGTGTTGACCTCTGACCTAAGTGTTAAGAGGAGACTGTCATATTGAACATTTTTGGAGTGTGTGATTCCAAAGATTCCCCGTCAGCTAGCCATTCTTCACATGTTCCAGACAAAGGAAACACACACCTGATATGATATCACACTAACCTGTGACATCAGATCTGTACGTACAGTGTGGAGGTGGACAATAATAGCATGTTCTGTTTGTTACTAGTTGTTATCTCATACTGCCACACCCCCTCCCACCCCTTCCATCCAACTGTGTGTGTGTGTGTGTGTGTGTGTGTGTGTGTGTGTGTGTGTGTGTGTGTGTGTGTGTGTGTGTGTGTGTGTGTGTGTGTGTGTGTGTGTGTGTGTGTGTGTGTGTGTGTGTGTGTGTGTGGTAGATTTCAGAGATAGATAACAATTTTCTCAGATGATAAAAACTGCCTGTCAAACCGTGCCTAGTTTAAAACCATCAACCAAATCTGACTGTCTATAACCTCCAATAGTTTAAAACCATCAACCATAACAGAATGGTTGATAAAGGACACAGTGTTATCAAACAGAGTAGATCTGGAGTGTGGAGGTTGATGAATGTTTAACAGACACAGTGTTGTGATAATACTTTTGAGTGTTTTAGTGCATTTTCAAACCTATGTCACACAATAAATGACAGAAAATATGAATGATCCACAGTGAGGTTTTATTCTTTCGGTCCACAGGCGCTGTATCCCTTGGTTACCTGTCTCCTGTGTGTCAGTCAGAAGCAACTGTTCCTTAACCGGTGGCACATTTTCCTCAACAACTGTCTCTCCAACCTTAAGGTTAGAACACACACACATTCACACACAGTCACGCTTTACACATGTACAGGGGACTTAGATGAAGGGGAAGATAACAAAACAGAGAATGAGAAATATGTACCTTCCACTACCTTTACAGTGTCTGCGTGTATGTGTGTTTGTCTCTCTGTATGTGTGTGTTTATGTCTCTGTGTGTGTGTGTGTTTATGTCTCTCTGTGTGTGTTTTCAGAATAAGGACCCTAAGATGGCTCGTGTGGCACTGGAGTCTCTCTATCGTCTCCTCTGGGTTTATATGATTCGTATTAAGTGTGAGAGCAACACTGGCACACAGAGGTACAAACTCACACACACACACACACACACACACACACACACATACATACCTGCACACAGACACTCTAAAATGTGTCATGA
>CM055746.1:14751479-14763979 GCA_029465975.1 Dallia pectoralis | reverse complement strand
TGGCCGTGTCTGATTCTGTGAGTTACAGTGTGGGGATATGTGGGATATTACAGACTGCTGTAAATAATACAGACTGGTGTAAATAATACAGCCTGGTGTAAATATACATGCAGGGGATATGTGGGATATTACAGACTGCTGTAAATAATACAGACTGGTGTAAATAATACAGCCTGGTGTAAATATACATGCAGGGCATATGTGGGATATTACAGACTGCTGTAAATAATACAGACTGGTGTAAATAATACAGACTGGTGTAAATAATACAGACTTCTGTAAATAATACAGACTGGTGTAAATAATACAGACTGGTGTAAATAATACAGCCTGGTGTAAATATACATGCAGGGGATATGTGGGATATTACAGACTGCTGTAAATAATACAGACTTCTGTAAATAATACAGACTGGTGTAAATAATACAGACTGGTGTAAATATACATGCAGGGGATATCTGGGATATTACAGACTGCTGTAAATAATACAGACTGCTGTAAATAATACAGACTGGTGTAAATAATACAGACTTCTGTAAATAATACAGACTGGTGTAAATAATACAGACTGGTGTAAATAATACAGACTGGTGTAAATAATACAGACTGCAATACAATACAGACTGCTGTAAATAAAAAAGACTGGTGTAAATATACATGCAGGGCATATGTGGGATATTATTACAGACTGGTGTAAATATACATGCAGGGCATATGTGGGATATTACAGACTGGTGTAAATATACATGGGCAATATGCTCATGTCTTCTCTACTCTACGCTCCCTTCCTCCTCTCTCCTCCCTCATCTTCTCTCCCATCTTCCATCCACCCCTCCTCTCTCCTCCCCTCCCCCCCCTCTCCTCCCCCCTCCCCTCCTCCCTTCTCCCCTCTCCTCCTCTACTTCACCCCTCCTCTCCTTTCTCCTCCTCTCTCTCTTCCCCATCTCCACTCCTCCTCTCTCTTCCCCTCCCCTCTCCTCCCCCACTCCCCTCTGCCCTTTTCTCTCCTCCCTTCCTCCTCTCCAGTCCACACTGCCCCTCAGTCATCACGTGGACCTCCAGTACCTGGTGGAGTGGACGGCCCGTCTGGTCAGCAGTACCTATGATGTGAAGAGTCCCAGCCACGTGTGGATCTACGCCCAGTGTGTCAAAGACCCGTGGATTCTCTGTCTGCACAGCTTCCTGCACCAGGAGCACCTCCCCAGGCTTTGTCCCACCGCCCTGAGCTACGCCTGGCCCTACGCCTTCACCAGACTGCAACTGCTGCTTCCCCTGGTTGACCCCAAGTAGGAACCAAACACACACACACCTCCCCACACACACACCTTCTCATACACACACACCTCCTCACACTCAAAACAGAGAATAACAGTCTTGAATGACGGCAGTGTGGCTGGTTGCAGTCAGTACCGGTAGCAGCCATCTATGTGATGTGTGTGTGTGTGTGAGAGCGTTGTCAGTATGCCCAAACTCTCTGTCGTTCACCTGGTGAGCCGCTGTGTTTCTGTGTGGTTACCAGTAGTCCGGTGAACGCCAAGAAGACGGCGTCTGCAGGCTCCAGCGACAGCTACATTTCACTGTGGAGGAACTACCTGATCCTCTGCCTGGGCGTGGCTAAACCCAGCATCATGTCCCCGGGACACCTGAGAGCCTCCACCCCCGAGATCACCCCCACCACCCCAGATGGCAGCGTCACCTATGACAACAAGGTACGGGGAGAGGGGGCGTCTGGGAGTTTGGCCGGGTGCGGCGGTCTTTAATCGTTACTTCATTTAGAAACGTTTTGTTAGGATTGTGTGGGAGCTGTCGGGCGTTTAGACGGCTAGGTAAACGGAGTGTGTGTTCCCATGGTGATTTGTCCAGGTGATTGGCACTCCGTCTGTGGCGTGGCTGCTGAAGCAGCTGGTCCCTCTGATGAGAGCCGAGAGCATCGAGATCACAGAATGTCTGGTGTTGGGTCTGGGACGTACCAACGCACTGGTGTTCAGGTAACGCATAACACACACACACACACATACACAGTGTTAATGAAAAAGCATGTGTGTATGGTGGTGTAGAGCGAGGTGTGTGTTATAGGAATGGCATGTTATGGAGGTGTGCGAGTCATTTTATTTCATGGGAGTTATCGTTAAACAATCAATGCAGAAACATTGTTTCCATGTTGGTTTACATGGTTTTGCTCTGTTTGAACGTTGTCCTCAGGGAGCTGGTTGAGGAACTCCACCCATTGATGAAGGAGGCTTTGGAACGCAGACCTGAGGTAAAATATATAATTATATGTTTATAAACATAACCTTTACTTTAGCCTTACTCAATATGTATGTCTATGGTAGATTTAGGCTGTAGTTGTTGTACATTGGGTACATTATACAGTAGACATTATTAGACATTATTATTATTATAGACATTATTATAAATGACAGCTGTTTGCAACCTGCAAACCCAGAACCTTAAATAACTGTTGGAAATGTGTATGTATGTTTGTATGTGTGTTTGTATGTGTGTTTGTATGTGTGTTTTCTATCCTAGAATAAGAAGCGTCGTGAGAGAAGGGATCTGCTCAGACTACAGCTGCTCAGGATCTTTGAACTGTTGGCTGATGCTGGAGTTATTAGTGATAGGTACAACACACACACACACACACACACACACACACACACACTGCTGGCTGATGCTGGAGTTATCAGTGATAGGTACAACACACACACACACACACACACTGCTGGCTGATGCTGGAGTTATCAGTGATAGGTACAACACACACACACACACACACACACTGCTGGCTGATGCTGGAGTTATCAGTGATAGGTACAACACACACACACACACACACACACACACTGCTGGCTGATGCTGTCCTCCACCTGTCCTTTACTTGTTCTCCACCTGTCCTCCACTTGTCCTTTATTTGTTGTCCACCTGTTCTTCACCCGTTCTCCACCCGTTCTCCACCTCTCCAGTACTAACGGGGCATTGGAGCGTGACAGCCTGGCCCTGGGAGCCATGTTCCTGGAGTACGTTGATCTGACCAGAATGCTGCTGGAGGCGGAGAACGACAAGGAGCTGGACGTCCTCAAAGACATCCGAGCCCACTTCTCTGGAATGGTGGCCAACCTCATACAGTGTGTCCCTGGTAACTAGACAGACCATAATATATTACCACTTATTACCCCTCATGTTACAGACCACTTATTACCCCTCATGTTACAGACCACTTATTACCCCTCATGTTACAGACCACTTATTACCCATCATGTTACAGACCACTTATTACCCCTAATGTTACAGACCACTTATTACCCCTCATGTTACAGACCACTTATTACCCATCATGTTACAGACCACTTATTACCCCTCATGTTACTGACCACTTATTACCCCTCATGTTACAGACCACTTATTACCCCTCATGTTACAGACCACTTATTACCCCTCATGTTACAGACCACTTATTACCCATCATGTTACTGACCACTTATTACCCCTCATGTTACAGACCACTTATTACCTCTAATTTTACAGACCACTTATTACCCCTCATGTTACAGACCACTTATTACCCCTCATGTTACAGACCACTTATTACCCCTCATGTTACAGACCACTTATTACCCCTCATGTTACAGACCACTTATTACCCCTCATGTTACAGACCACTTATTACCCATCATGTTACAGACCACTTATTACCCCTCATGTTACAGACCACTTATTACCCCTCATGTTACAGACCACTTATTACCCATCATGTTACAGACCACTTATTACCCCTCATGTTACTGACCACTTATTACCCCTCATGTTACAGACCACTTATTACCCCTCATGTTACAGACCACATATTACCCCCTCATGTTACAGACCACTTATTACCCATCATGTTACAGACCACTTATTACCCCTCATGTTACAGACCACTTATTACCCATCATGTTACTGACCACTTATTACCCCTCATGTTACAGACCACTTATTACCCCTAATTTTACAGACCACTTATTACCCCTCATGTTACAGACCACTTATTACCCCTCATGTTACAGACCACTTATTACCCCTCATGTTACAGACCACTTATTACCCCTCATGTTACAGACCACTTATTACCCCTCATGTTACAGACCACTTATTACCCATCATGTTACAGACCACTTATTACCCATCATGTTACAGACCACTTATTACCCATCATGTTACAGACCACTTATTACCCATCATGTTACAGACCACTTATTACCCATCATGTTACAGACCACTTATTACCCCTCATGTTACAGACCACTTATTACCCATCATGTTACAGACCACTTATTACCCATCATGCTCCTCTTCTAGTTCACCACCGGCGCTTCCTGTTCCCCCAGCAGTCACTGAGGCACCACCTCTTCATCCTGTTCAGCCAATGGGCTGGCCCCTTCAGTGTTATGTTCACGCCCCTCGACCGCTACAGTGACCGCAACCACCAAATCACCAGATATCAGTACTGTGCTTTGAAGGTGTGGTAAATGCTAACACTCACAGACACACTCACACACACCCACAGACACACACACACACAGGCACAGGCACACGGTAATGATGTGTTTCCTCTCAGGCGATGTCAGCGGTGCTGTGTTGTGGTCCGGTGTTTGACAACGTGGGTCTGTCGACTGATGGATACCTCTACAAGTGGCTGGACAACATCCTGGCATGTCATGACCTGCGGGTAAATATAACACACAATAAAGACAAATGCAACAGAACAAATCAAAACACCATGAATAATGTACATATGAACAGTCATATCCAACTACACAATGCATTACAGAATGAACATTACATAATGAACATTACAGAATAAACATTAAATAATAAACATTACAGAATGAACGTTACAGAATGAACATTAAATAATGAACATTAAATAATAAACATTACAGAATGAACGTTACAGAATGAACATTACAGAATGAACGTTACAGAATGAACAGATTCACACACAAAAAACAGTTGTCTTTCAGATGAACATGGTCACATGTCATCTATCTACTATGTCATCTAAAAAACATTTATTATTAGAAATGTAGCAGCCTTGTTTGTCATTGGCTAATATTGACTGTGTGTTGTCTTTCCCAGGTGCACCGTCTGGGCTGTGAGGTGGTGATTCTCCTGTTGGAGCTGAACCCAGACCAAGTGAACCTGTTTAACTGGGCTGTCGACCGCTGCTTCACTGGATCCTATCAGCTGGCTTCAGGCTGCTTCAAGGCTATCGCCACTGTCTGTGGTAGCAGGTAGGATAATATTAATGTCTGTGGTAGCAGGTAGGATAATATTAATGTCTGTGGTAGCAGGTAGGATAATATTAATGTCTGTGGTAGCAGGTAGGATAATATTAATGTCTGTGGTAGCAGGTAGGATAATATTAATGTCTGTGGTAGCAGGTAGGATAATATTAATGTCTGTGGTAGCAGGTAGGATAATATTAATGTCTGTGGTAGCAGGTAGGATAATATTAATGTCTGTGGTAGCAGGTAGGATAATATTAATGTCTGTGGTAGCAGGTAGGATAATATTAATGTCTGTGGTAGCAGGTAGGATAATATTAATGTCTGTGGTAGCAGGTAGGATAATATTAATGTCTGTGGTAGCAGCCTAGCAGGTATAGAAGAGCAGTAGTAAAACTCATGACATATTGACTCTGTTGAACCTGGTTCGTCTGTTTATTGTTGTTGTTTGTGTCAGGAACTACCCGTGTGACATAGTGACTCTGTTGAATCTGGTGTTGTTCAAGTCTTCAGACACCAGCAGAGAGATTTATGAGATCTCCATGCAACTGATGCAGGTGAGACACCTTATTACGTATCTGTCACTTGTGTTTGTGTATTCATCTGCTGTATTTAATTTGTGTTATATACCTCTGCTGTGTAATTTACGGGTCAGTGATGTTATCAACACGTGTGTGTGTGTGTGTTCAGGTTCTGGAATCCAAGCTGTGTGTGTACTCTAAGCGGATGGTGGAGCAGAAGCCTGGCAACATTCTGTATGGAACTCATGGACCGTTACCTCCACTGTACAGCGTGTCCCTGTCCTCCCTGTCCACACAGCTGGCCTCCATGTACCCAGAGCTCACACTACCCCTGTTCTCAGGTACTCACACCTGGATCTGGGTTTGTCTATGTGTGGATCTATTTGAGTGTGTGTGTGTGTCTGTGTGTGTCTGTGTCTGTGTGTGTGTGTGTGTGTGTGTGTGTGTGTGTCTGTGTGTCTGTGTGTCTGATCAAAGGGCATACTCCCACTTCTTATCAACCCGGTGTGAATAATGTTTTAACGTGTTTATTTTAAATTATACATATTTCGACTTCCTTTAACCCCTCCCCTTCTGTCTCCTCTCCCTCTCCTCCCTAAATCTCCCCTTTCCTCTCCCTCTCCCTCTCCTCCCTAAATCTCCCCTTTCCTCTCCCTCTTCTCCCTCTCCCTCTCCTCCCTAAATCTCCCCTTTCCTCTCCCTCTCCCTCTCCTCCCTAAATCTCCCCTTTCCTCTCCCTCTTCTCCCTCTCCCTCTCCTCCCTAAATCTCCCCTTTCCTCTCCCTCTCCTCTTCTCCCTGCTCCCCTCCTTCTCTGCTCCGCTCCCACAGAGGTGTCTCAGCGCTTTCCCACCACCCATCCTAACGGTCGACAGATCATGTTGTCCTACCTGCTTCCCTGGCTCTCCAACATAGAGCTGGTGGACACAGGCCTACTACCCCCACCCTCCAGCCCCTGCACCCCCGAGGAGGAGCCAAGCAGTCAGGCACACACCCTGGGTCTGTCCCCTCGACTCCGGGGGAACGGCTGGGGCTCCCTGCAGGCCACCTCACTGGTCTTAAACAACCTCATGTTTATGACAGCCAAGGTGAGGTTGATGGGATGTGATGTAATGTATATTATATATGCCAAGGTGAGGCTGATGGGATGTGATGTATATTATATATGCCAAGGTGAGGCTGATGGGACTGTAATGTATATTATATATGCCAAGGTGAGGCTGATGGGACTGTAATGTATATTATATATGCCAAGGTGAGGTTGATGGGATGTGATGTAATGTATATTATATATGCCAAGGTGAGGCTGATGGGATGTGATGTAATGTATATTATATATGCCAAGGTGAGGTTGATGGGATGTAATGTATATTATATATGCCAAGGTGAGGTTGATGGGATGTGATGTAATGTATATTATATATGCCAAGGTGAGGTTGATGGGATGTGATGTAATGTATATTATATATGCCAAGGTGAGGTTGATGGGATGTAATGTATATTATACATGCCAAGGTGAGGTTGATGGGATGTAATGTAATGTATATTATATATGCCAAGGTGAGGCTGATGGGATGTGATGTATATTATATATGCCAAGGTGAGGCTGATGGGATGTGATGTATATTATATATGCCAAGGTGAGGCTGATGGGATGTGATGTATATTATATATGCCAAGGTGAGGCTGATGGGATGTGATGTAATGTATATTAGATATGCCAAGGTGAGGCTGATGGGATGTAATGTAATGTATATTATATATGCCAAGGTGAGGCTGATGGGATGTGATGTATATTATATATGCCAAGGTGAGGCTGATGGGATGTGATGTATATTATATATGCCAAGGTGAGGCTGATGGGACTGTAACTGTCAATCATATGTTAATGTTATATATGGTAATTATAATAATACAGTATGGGACTGTCAATCATATGTTAATAATATTATGGGGTGTAACTGTCAATCATATGTTAATAATATTATGGGGTGTAACTGTCAATCATATGTTAATAATATTATGGGGTGTAACTGTCAATCATATGTTAATAATATTATGGGGTGTAACTGTCAATCATATGTTAATAATATTATGGGGTGTAACTGTCGGTCATATGTTAATAATATTATGGGGTGTAACTGTCAATCATATGTTAATAATATTATGGGGTGTAACTGTCAATCATATGTTAATAATATTATGGGGTGTAACTGTCAATCATATGTTAATAATATTATGGGGTGTAACTGTCAATCATATGTTAATAATATTATGGGGTGTAACTGTCAATCATATGTTAATAATATTATGGGGTGTAACTGTCAATCATATGTTAATAATATTATGGGGTGTAACTGTCAATCATATGTTAATAATATTATGGGGTGTAACTGTCGGTCATATGTTAATAATAAGTTGTTTCTTCTTGATAGTGTCGTGATTAGTTTGTAGTTTGGGTTGTTCATTACTCAGGTACGAGCCTGAGGTCTGGATATGACTTGAACGGTATCCATACCAGAACGTTGTTTGAGACGACAGGTCCAGAAGGTGTTACTTACTATTCTCCTGGGTTCTTCTGTCAGTACGGAGATGAGGTTCCAGGCCCAGAGATGGAGAACGCGTGGAACGCCCTGGTGTCCAATGAGAAGTGGTGTAATAACCTCCGTACAGCCCTGCAGTTTCTCATCAGTCTCTGTGGGGTCAGCTCAGATACCACACTGTTACCATATGTGAGTACAGACGCACACACACACACACACACACACACACACACACACACACACACACACACACACACACACACTACTCCCCCTCACACACACACACTTGGCATCAGTCTCTATTTAAGTTTCCACGTGTGTGTGTGTGTTGTAGATCAAGAAGGTGGTGATCTACCTGTGTCGTAACAGCACCATCCTGACCATGGAGGAGCTGCTGTTTGAGCTCCAGCAGACCGACCCCGTCAACCCTGTGGTGCTTCACTGTGACAACCCGCCCTTTTACCGCTTCGCAGCCAGTCACAAGATGTCTGCCCACCAATCAGGTAAGAGAAGGGGGCTTCTGATTGGCTGGGGCCCGGTGTCAGCAGTCACAGGACCAGGGACTAGGTTCATGTTTATTTTCACAAAAAATAGAGCTAGCTAGAAGATGATATAGTTATTGGTCTGTAAATATGTGTTTTATGGGATGTATACAGTTTATATATGGTCATACATGTGCTTTAGGTTTCATGTTAGGTTTTCCTCTCTGACCTCTCACAGTCGACCAACTGAACTGCACACAGGACAGGATTTACTGGCTGTTAATAAGTTGACCTGATGAGTTTGTGTTAAGTAGCTGCTTTATTACAATGACTGTATGTGATCTGTTGTTGTTGACCTGTTGTTGTTGTTCTGTTGCTGTTGTCATCCAGGTACCACGTCCAGCAGTAACACAGTTGTGGCCGGACAGGAGAATTTCCCCGAGACGGACGAGTCTAAACTGGCCCGAGAAAACGAGGAGAGGTGGGTCCACATCACTGCACCTTTTGGGTAGATATTATAATCTGTCCTTATAACTGTTTTATGTCAATGTGGTGACAGTTACTGTAAAACATGATATCTGTACACAATCTGTCCTTATAACTGTTTTATGTCAATGTGGTGACAGTTACTGTAAAACATGATATATGTACACAATCTGTCCTTATAACTGTTTTATGTAAATGTGGTGACAGTTACTGTAAAACATGATATCTGTACACAATCTGTCCTTATAACTGTAATATGTAAATGTGGTGACAGTTACTGTAAAACATGATATCTGTACACAATCTGTCCTTATAACTGTTTTATGTAAATGTGGTGACAGTTACTGTAAAACATGATATCTGTACACAATCTGTCCTTATAACTGTAATATGTAAATGTGGTGACAGTTACTGTAAAACATGATATCTGTACACAATCTGTCCTTATAACTGTTTTATGTAAATGTGGTGACAGTTACTGTAAAACATGATATCTGTACACAATCTGTCCTTATAACTGTAATATGTAAATGTGGTAACACTACTGTAAAACATGATATCTGTACACAATCTGTCCTTATAACTGTAATATGTCAATGTGGTGACAGTTACTGTAAAACATGATATCTGTACACAATCTGTCCTTATAACTGTAATATGTAAATGTGGTAACACTACTGTAAAACATGATATCTGTACACAATCTGTCCTTATAACTGTAATATGTAAATGTGGTAACACTACTGTAAAACGTGATATCTGTACACAACCTGTCCTTATAACTGTAATATCTAAATGTGGTAACACTACTGTAAAACATGATATCTGTACACAATCTGTCCTTATAACTGTAATATGTAAATGTGGTAACACTACTGTAAAACCAATCTTATAACTGTAATATGTAAATGTGGTAACACTACTGATATCTGTACACAACCTGTCCTTATAATCTGTAACACTACTGTAAAACATGATATCTGTACACAACCTGTCCTTATAACTGTAATATGTAAATGTGGTAACACTACTGTAAAACATGATATCTGTACACAACCTGTCCTTATAACTGTAATATGTAAATGTGGTAACACTACTGTAAAACGTTCTATCTGTACACAATCTGTCCTTATAACTGTAATATGTAAATGTGGTGACAGTTACTGTAAAACATGATATCTGTACACAATCTGTCCTTATAACTGTAATATGTAAATGTGGTAACACTACTGTAAAACATGATATCTGTACACAATCTGTCCTTAGAACTGTAATATGTAAATGTGGTAACACTACTGTAAAACATGATATCTGTACACAATCTGTCCTTAGAACTGTAATATGTAAATGTGGTAACACTACTGTAAAACATGATATCTGTACACAACCTGTCCTTATAACTGTAATATGTAAATGTGGTGACAGTTAACTGTAAAACGTTCTATCTGTACACAATCTGTCCTTATAACTGTAATATGTAAATGTGGTGACAGTTACTGTAAAACATGATATCTGTACACAATCTGTCCTTATAACTGTAATATGTAAATGTGGTAACACTACTGTAAAACATGATATCTGTACACAATCTGTCCTTATAACTGTAATATGTAAATGTGGTGACAGTTACTGTAAAACATGATATCTGTACACAATCTGTCCTTATAACTGTAATATGTAAATGTGGTAACACTACTGTAAAACATGATATCTGTACACAATCTGTCCTTATAACTGTAATATGTAAATGTGGTAACACTACTGTAAAACATGATATCTGTACACAATCTGTCCTTATAACTGTAATATGTAAATGTGGTAACACTACTGTAAAACATGATATCTGTACACAATCTGTCCTTAGAACTTTTTTATGTCAATGTGGTGACAGTTACTGTAAAACGTTCTATCTGTACACAATCTGTCCTTATAACTGTTTTATGTAAATGTGGTGACAGTTAACTGTAAAACATGATATCTGTACACAATCTGTCCTGATTAATAATATGTCAGTGTGCTCACACTACTGTAAGGTCTCAGTAATTGACCGTATAATGTGGTTTCACACGTAACCGCCCCAGATATGTTGTCATTATGTGTGACCGTATAATGTGGTTTCACACGTAACCGCCCAAGACATGTTGTCATTATGTGTGACCGTATAATGTGGTTTCACACGTAACCGCCCAAGACATGTTGTCATTATGTGTGTGTCTCCATCAGGGCCCGCGCTCATCACAGACTGGAGTCACGCTATAGTAACAGCTCTGGTGGGTCCTATGACGATGACAAGAGTGAGTATGCCCGTTGATCTCACTGAAGTCCAAAAATTCTTCTGTGGACTGTAATCTACACACACACACACACACACCTACACACACACACATGTCTATGCAGGAGACCTTGCGTCCTGCATTCCTCTCTGCACATAGGACTGTAATCTACACACACACACACACACACACACACATGTCTATGCTTCCTGCATTCCTCTCTGCACATTAACATTCCTTGAAGTCGCGCACACACACAGACTGGCAGGAGATTTACAGCTTAAGAGTCCAGATAGAAATTGTTTGTGCAGGATAAATGTGCAATGTGAAAGTTTACTGAATTATAATGTACTTAAAACAACGGCTTCATGGCCGGAACAATAAAAATGTGTAACACGGAGCAACAGGTAGCACACACAGACATGACAGTAAGACACACTCCACAGAGACAGTCACAAACCCCATAACAGATACAGGCTGTGTGTAGTAAGGACCCAGGTGTGTGTAATAAGGACCCAGGTGTGTGTAATAAGGACCCAGGTGTGCGTAATAAGGACCCAGGTGTGTGTAATAAGGACCCAGGTGTGTGTAATAAGGACCCAGGTGTGTGTAATAAGGACCCAGGTGTGTGTAATAAGGACCCAGGTGTGTGTAATAAGGACCCAGGTGTGTGTAATAAGGACCCAGGTGTGTGTAATAAGGACCCAGGTGTGTGTAATAAGGACCCAGGTGTGTGTAGTAAAGACCCAGGTGTGTGTAGTAAGGACCCAGGTGTGTGTAGTGGCTGGAGTGCAGCTGTTGGGAGTATTGACGCTAGCAGCTAATAGGTAGCGACCTAATCAGGATTCCCCAAAAGGAGGCGTGGCCACGGATGGCATCTTGATAATCACTTTCATACGCCAGCCCAGACAACATCTTTGTGTTTTATG